>CAIGQQ010033255.1:6076295-6093280 GCA_903798035.1 Danio albolineatus
GACTGGCGCATTTGTATTACATTCCAAAGAGTTCTGTTATCATCACCACAGTGGGAAATTAAACCATTTTGGTTTTGTATCAGCATAAAATGGAACAGTCAAGCAAATAGAAACAACCGACCAAAAAGTAAAAAAGGTGGCTTTCGTCCCGAAGCTTATCGGTAGACCAGTATTGACTCAGTTACATTCTGGTCCGAAACAAATACTCATTCTTTGTCTCGATGACTGGTTACGTTAACAAGACTCTGACTGGCGCATTTGTATAACATTCCAAATAGTTCTGTTATCAGCACCACTGTGGAAATTAAACCATTTCAGTTTTGACTTGGCACATAATGGAACGGTCAAGCAAACAGAACCATTCGGCCCAATTGTAAACTAAAAAGTGTCTTTCGTGCTGAAGCTTATCGGTAGGCCAATATTGACAAAAATTACATTCTGGTCAAAAACAAAAGACGCTTTTGTGTCTCTCTTTGTGGATGACACGAAGCGATCTCCACTTACACCCTGAAAAAATTATTTATATAGTATAAGGAAAACATACACCCTCTTAAAAAATGTGCCAGGGATCAAATAATAGCATTTATATCTGCATGTATTAACCCAGGCAAAACAGACACCTGGCAAACACAGAAGATGCACAACCACAGCACAACGCCAGAACTTCTACGGTTACACAAACTTTGCTTTCGCCCCCTCTAAATCAAACCCCTTTACCAGCATCTGCCATCTGTTCCAGGAGAATCTGTTTCACTCCCCGAGCCAAGCAAGGCCGTTATTGGTCCTAATGGCGCTATCAGCTAAGCCGCTAAACCCAATTACTGCTTAAAAAGGGAGGCCACCCCAGCTAATCATGGCCGCCTAACCTGATTTGGCTGTGATGAAGAGATGGGATAAAGATCAGTTAATGCAGGGAGAATGATCTCACAAATACAAAAAACTCAATTCATTTCTCTGGGAGGCCAATCTGTCCGATTCAGCGCTAATGGAGTGGAGTTTCATTAGACTCGAGGCGTGCTGCTCGCCCTTATCAGCCTGATGACAAATAATATCAAATAAGGGGGATCTTCATTAGCGACATGTGTCTCAAAAAGCTACAATATGTGAGGGATTGGTACAAAACATGATCATATTCTTGGACTTGCTTAAGATTTTAGCTAGTGTTTAGCATGAATCTAAATGTTAACATAGTATAGTTCACTATTATTCTTACTTAAGATTATAGATATATGTGCAAACCCCATGTTGTAGCAAGTATCTTGTTCCAAAGATTATTTTTGGAGTGATGTTTCAAAAAATACAGGGAACAAAATCATTGAGACTTGGCCCAGAAGGCAACCACCTGCCTAGCAACTGCATAGCAACACACTCAGAACACCTTGGCTGTGTCCGAAGTCCTGTTCTCTCTTTAGTAGGTGCTTATATTGAGTAAATAATTACTTCATCTACTAAAAGAGTACATTCTGTGTTGTATGAATGTATGTATTATAGGCTACTATGTTGGCCATGTTGTCATCCTGGTTCAGACATAGAATAGTAGGAAAGTATGCATTTTTTAAAGGAACACTCTGCTTTTTAGGGGAAATAGACTCATTTTACAGGTTTTCTAAAGTTAAATATTGTTCGTTTTTTAATATCTGGAACACTTTTAGCTTAGCTTAGCATAAATCATTGAAACAGATCAGACCATCAGTGCTCAAAAAAGTTATATTTGTTTATATTGATATTTTGATCTATTTAACTCTAGGTGGCTTTAAAAAAGAGACCAAATACTTATATTCAACATGCAACAAAAAAAAAATTCTAAATTGTTCCACTATAAGAATGGGTATTCTTCAGTAGTTTTAGGTCAACTTTAATGAAAGGTTTTCAGAATTTGAAGGCTACTGTATTTATATGTAACCCACCGGTCCTACTGCACCCAACCCAACTGAGCTTGGGATTGAACTGATGTTTTTTTGTATGGGAGTTGGTTGCTCTAACAAGGAGCCTAAAGACCATGGCTTCTAACGTCTGTCGCTAGAGCACCTTTTGAGGTCAGAGGAGTGAGGTCTACCTGCAATGCAATTGGCTAGCTGGCCTCGATTACACTCAGCCCCCTAAACTTCACTACCATCCCGGATGAGCCCCTACATGTAACCCACCGATCCTACTGCACCCAACCTGGTCTGAGCTGGGATCAAACCAGCGTTTCTTTGCATGGGAGTCAGTTGCTCTAACAACAAGGTTAAAGACCATGGCCTCTAGCGTCTGTCGCTAGAGCACTTTTAGAGGTCAGAGGAATGAGGTTTACCTGCATAGCACTTCGCTAGCTGGCCCCCATTACACTCAGCCCCCTAAACCTCACTCCCATCCTGGAAGAGTCCCCACGTGTAAATGACCGGTCCTACTGCACCCAACCTGGTCTGAGCTGGGATCATACCTGTCAACCCTCCCTTTTTTCCCGGGATTTTACAGCTCTATCCCACTATCATCCCGTAAAGGTATTTTCCCGTATTTCTCCCGTATTTTCAGTCGTTCTCCGACGGGTGTCAATAAACATTAAAGAGCCAATCCTCCCTATTCCCAAACCATACCGCCGAACCACCAGGAGCCGCCCCTTGCTCTTAAATTTAAATCTGTTCTGTGCTTTCGTTTTATTTAGACATGAAACACTCTGAAATAAACATAAAAACGGCGAGATTCCCTTTCCTTTTCATTACAGGTGCCGACGCTCCTCCTGTGCAATCCTCAAAACAGTCATAAAGCGGTGCGTGAAGGGTATGGTGGGAGATCCCTTATTTTCACATCCCAATGTTGACAGGTATGGCTGGGATCGAACCGGCGTTTCTTTGTATGGGAGTTGGTTGCTCTAACAAGGAGGCTAAAAACCATGGCCTCTAACGTCTGTCGCTAGAGCACTTTTAGAGGTCAGAAGAGTGAGGTTTACCTGCATAGCATTTCGCTAGCTAGCCTCGGTTGCACTCACCGCCCTAAGCCTCACTCCTATCCCGGACGAGCCCCCACATTTAACCGACCGGTGTGAGCTGGGATCGAACCGGTGAGTCTTTGTATGGGAGCTGGTAGCTCTAACAAGGAGGCCAAAGACCATGGCCTCTAAAGTCTGTCTGTTGTTACTAGTGTAACGGAGGCCATCTAGGGAAGTCAAGGTAGACCTCACTCCTCTGACCTCAAAAGGTGCTCTAGGGAAAGACGCTCAAGGCCATGGTCTTAAGCCTCCGACTCCCATACGAAAAAATCGCCAGTTCGATCCCAGCTTAGACTGGGTTGGGTGCAGTAGGACCTATGGGTTACGTATATCATATATCAATGTATGTAGGCTATATATAGGTATATTACTTTCCCTGAATAAACAAGGGCTTACAGCTTTTTTTCATTCATATTTCAATCAATTATTTATTCATTTGATTATTAAATATTGTTACATTTTTGAAATGCTCGTTTTATTTATTTATTTTAATGAACATCTTCAAATACCAGCTCTTTCCCCGTGCAGTTTTAGGCCTTAAATTCAAGTCCTTTTAGCACAGTGTTAACCACACCATCTGTTAACAGGTCTGGTCCGACAGCGCGAGTGTGCGCGTGTTCACCTGAGGGCCCAAATTCATTTATTGGTCCGCTCTCATCTGCAGCCCTGTAGTAAGACTGAGCTTTGCTCGGGCCGCAGGGCTGAAGGCCAGATCTGGACCAACAGAGCCGGGCCAGGCCTTACAGACGGACATTAGGCCAAACCCGAGTTAAAATCCTATTAGTTTCAGCTGGGAATCAGATTATCGTCGTCGAGAATCACTCGTCTGGCAACTAGGGTCTAATTTACGCCAATCAACAGCAATTATTGAGGGGAAGGGGAGCATCTATTAGGGAAGCTCATCCACTTAGGCTAATGAATGGGGCAGATTCAATCTCTTACTGAAGAGACGGATTTGGGAACTGAAGCTGCAGGCGAATACACTGTGTTCAAGGGGCTCCACTGTTATCTGTTCATTGTGTGTCTGCGCGTGTGTGTGTGTGAGGAGAGAGTTAGACTGTTCATTTGTATAGTGACTTTTATTATAGATGGCAGCCATATGGATCAGGCGTTTCAGATTTTTAGGATCACAGAGTTTATTGCCTTTGCTGTATATACTGGGATCAATATATGTCAAACTGGGTTACCTGCTTTGTCAATATACTGTCAGTCTGATCAGGAGGAGATTTAGTTTGCAACAGTTAGTGTGCACTTTTTAATTCTGATTCGTTTCCAAAAAGAAAATATCGTAAAATTGTAAAAATTTTCTTTAATTAATTACACTTTGGTTTATGCTAAAAAGAAGTCACTGACAGGATATTACAGTAAAGCTGAAGCATTGTTTTTTAGAAGGGCTTGAGAGTGGGATTGATGACGTGGAAATTATAAAGCTTGTGGCGCTCTCTGGTGTTTGGGCACCGCAAGTGTTTCCTGTAAAACATTATATGCTAAGGCTGATTCAGGTTGTCGATATTTCATACTAATTCATATAGCTTACTTTTGCTGCTTAAACACAACAAACACATTTACTAGACATTCAAATATCTGATAAGAACACCTAGAGCTATTCTATACTGTCTTTAAGGGAGAGGTATGCACATAGATCTTACAACGCAGACTGTTTCAGAAAACTGGCAATAAAGTTGACAATGTACAATTATGATTATATCACATACTATACATAAAGTATTCATAGCGCTTTACTTTTTCCACATTTTTTAGTGTAAAAGCCTTATTCCAAATTAGGTTAAACTCATTTATTTCCTCAAAATTCTATACACAATATCCCATAAAGACAATGTGAAAAAAGATATTTTTGAAATTGTTGCAAATTTATAAAAAATAAAAATCACATGTACATCAGTATTCACAGCCTTTGCTCAAAACTTTGTTGATGCACCTTCGGCAGCAATTACAGCCTCAAGTCTTTTTGAATATGATGCCACAAGCTCAGCACTCCTGTCTTTGGGAATTTTTGCCCGTTCCTCTTTGCAGTAACTCTCAAGTTCCATCAGGTTGGATGGGAAGCAACGGTGTACAGCCGTGTTCAGATCTCTCCAGAGATGTTCAATAGGATTTAGGTTAGGTTTAGGGCTGGGCCACTCAAAAACATTCATCGAGTTGTTGTGAAGCCACTCCATTGATATTTTGGTGGTGTGCTTTGGGTCATTGTCCAGCTGGAAGATGAACCGTCGTCCCAGTCTGAAGTCAAAAGCACTCTGAAGCAGGTTTTCATTCAGGATGTCTCTGTACATTGCTGCATTCATCTTTCCCTCTATCCTGACTAGACTTATATACAGTCCCCCCGAAGAAGGGATTACGTGTAAACTTTTCCCAGGAAACAATTATGTCACTACCGAAACTTCATCAAATTCCGGAATGGTTTTTGGAAGTGACCGTTTTATACTTCTGAGCTCAAAGATGCAAATAAGTACAATTTCTAACCGTTGTAGGCTATTAATAAAAAATGCATTATTTCAAGAATAAAAAAAAAATATATATATATTTTTTTTTAATTATCCAAAAATATTTTTAAAAACAACAATGGAAAAATATTTTACAAAATATCTCAATAGTGTCTAATAATAATATGATTTGGCATATCATTAAAATAACATTTATGATCACAAACCGTATATCTTGGTTTCCTCCGGGGGCTCCGGTCTCCCCACAAGTCTAACTAAATTGGCACTAGTGTGTGTGTGTGAATGAGAATGTATGGATGTGTTTCCCAGAGATGGGTTGTGGCTGGAAGGGCATCCGCTGCGTAAAACAAATGCTGGATAAGTTGGCGGTTCATTCCGCATTGGCGACCCCAGATTAATAAAGGGACTAAGCCGAAAAAGAAAATGAATGAATGAATAAATATATGTATATATATAATTTCGATAGACAGATGATATATCTATATATATATATTAATTAATCTTACTTATATTTAAAATATTATTGTGGGTTTTAATAGATAGCATAAAGATCTCAGCAAACTTCTTTTGTAAATGTGTGTTTTGATTGTGGGAGAGCAGTTTGCACCAATTCTACAGAATGGCCCATATATAAAGACTATAATTAAATGATTATTAGTTGTTTACACATAACAATAAAATAAGTAGAGAGTCGAAACACTGAAATACTAAAGCACACTATATAGAATGTGAATAAAATGCTACGTCTGAGACTAATTTGGTTGTCAAAGGTTGTCCAGACTGTATTGTAATGTGTATTCCATAACGCAAGATGTCAGCCTTCAACTAGAAAATGCATATTAAAAGGCAAGCAAATAAGAAGCTGAAAGGTGAGTTGTCCTTTAAAAACTCAAGTGGAACGAAGAGCCTTCATTTCCCAGCGCTGCCACTCTTGACTTTTAGTGACAGTTTAACGACGGCGCCACAAGAGTTCGCTGCATTTTAAACACATGCTGTAGAAAGGCTAATTTTAGCAGTAGGCCAGCAGGCTAGCAGTAGGCCTACATATTTATTACCAAACAATTAATCCATAGACGTGCGAAATGTGATGTTCAATACACTAATTTCGATAGACAGATGATTTAGCGAAATGCTAAATAGTTACCTTAGCATAAATCATTCAGTTTTTAAGGCAAAAAACACTGTAAATAAGATATATTATTATATTTACCCAGTTGATTAATTATATTAAATATTTTACAGCTTTTTGTCTGATTCTTCAAGTAAAAACTGCAAATAATACATTATTTATCGACAATTCGCTGTAATTCACTCACCCCCAGACTGTTCAGTGTGTTTTTAAGATGATTATGAGCTTAATTTATCTATTATTGTTGCATAACGGGGCGGCGAGGTGGCTCAGTGGTTAGTACTGTCACCTCACAGCAAGAGAGTGGCTGGTTCGAGCCTCGGCCAGGCCAGTTGGCATTTCACCTGGGCATTCCAGGTGCTCCGGTTTCCCTCACAAGTCATGTGCTAGGTGAGTTGAGTAGGCGAAATTGTCCATAGTGTATGTGTGTGAATGAGAGTGTAACACTGGGTGTTTCCCAGTGATGGGTTGCAGCTGGAAGGGCATCCGCTGCGTAAGACATATGCTGGATAAGTTGGTGGTTCATTCAGTGGTGGCGACCCCATTTTAATAAAGGGAATAAGCCGAAAAGAAGATGAATGAATGTTAAATAGTGTTGATTTTGAGAGTCAAAAAGTCCATAGGCAAGTATACATTAATACAGGAAATGAGATCATTGTAAAATAATTGCTCTATGCATTAGTAACCTAGCAACTCTTAATTAATTTATTGTCATACACTTCTATAGCCTACTATTCTACGTAGGCTACTGCCTCCTTTGTTTGTTTTCTCATTTTTGTCTTTGTACATATCTAGAATGCAGTAAATCATTAGTAGGGCCACACGGAATCTGCGCGCGCAGAATTCCGCAGATTTTTTTGCAGATTTTTAGCCCATCATTGATTCTGTTTATTTACTCGAGTAAATGTGTGTAAATGTATATTTAATCAGTTTTTAAATTAATTTTAGTAATAATATTGACTAATATAAAAATATTCATATGATTTATTTACAATACAGTTTGTAAAGTACTATTTTCAGTGTTTTAGTAGATATTTTATATGAAAGACGTGCTTTGTTTACCAAATACAGTGAATCTAATTAGATTGGCATTGTAAACATTGAATAAAAGTTAAAAAGGTATTAATTTTTATTTCATAAATTAAAATTTTAGTTATGATACTCCCAAAATCATTCTGCATGAATCCGCAGATTTTTAACAAAATACTCCGCAGAAATAGCAAAAAATTTCCGCAGATTCCGTATGGCCCTAATCATTAGTCTCTTTATTAATCTGGGGTCGCCACAGTGGAATGAACCGCCAGAATGCTGTTAATATATCTTGTATTTTCCTTCTTCTTTATATTGATCTCCTGATTGTGTTTGTATATTTTTGTTCATTTACAAAAATAAAATAAAATTTGTAACCTAACATTGCTACAAATGATAAGCGTTCAAGACAAGATTCCTGTCACATCATGAAATATAGCAAATTTTATTAGTATTATTGTTTCATATGCAATGTTTCCAGTTTTAGCGGAGTGAACCACCAACTTATACAGCATATGTTTTATGTAGCGGATGCCCTTCCAGCTGCAACCCATCATTGGGAAACATCCATACACTACGGACAATTTTGCTTATCCAATTCACCGATACCACATGTCTTTGGACTTGGGGGAAACCGAAGCACCTGGAGTAAACCCATGCGAACACGGGGAGAACATGCTCCACACAGAAATGCCAACTGACCCAGTTGAGGCTCGAAGCAGCAACCTTGTTGCCGTGAAGCGATTGCTATACCCACTACGCCACCATGACGCCATAATTTATTCATTCATTTTCTTTCGGCTTTCGGTCCCTTTATTTGTCAGGGGTCACCTCAACAGAATGTACCACCAACTAATCCAGCATATTTTTATGCAGCAGATGCCCTTCCAGCTGCAACCCAGGAATGGGAAACATCCATACACACTCATTCACACACATACACTACGGCCAATTTCGTTTACTCAGTTCACCTATACCACATGTCTTTGGACTGTGGGGGAAACCGAAGCACCCGGAGGAAACCCACGCGAACACGAGGAGAACATGCAAACTCCGTTAATAATTAATAAATTCGTGATATAAATTTAGAATTTAATAATTAAATTAAAAGACATTACTGCAAGCTTGTCAGTGAGAAGATGTTTTTATAGCAAATGCCATATTTTTCTGTTAAAATTACTAAATATAGCTGTTTTAAAGGTTGTAAACGAAAATTCAACATCTAAACACCAATCACATGCGCTGCCAAGAAACACGTGACCTAACACGGAAGTTACTCCGGAGTGTCTGATCTCCTATCTGCGGTGAACTTCTTTGCGCTTCATCTAGAAACATCAGCCGCGGTCTCAACATGGCGAAAACCAGCACAGGCTAATAACGGCTAGCGTTTCTCCACCCTCTCACCTTTTGTTTAAGCCCGAAGAATAGTATGCAGCAGCCTTTGAAAATATCCCAGAAAGAGTTTAAATAATGGAAACGCGGGGGATTGAGCAGATGTTCGACTTCCAGCGGTAACTTACTCCCATTTAAAGCTTTGAAAACAGTTGCAGCGCTAACACAATTAGCCTTAGCATGTACAACATCAAAACTCTCAAAAACAACCGCGTCAAGGCTGTAAGAGTCTCATGAATGACACGTAGACCCTTACATAATCAAACGAATAGAAAAGATGAATGATTTCTGAGTTATTTTGGCTGTTATGGTCATTTAATGCACAATATTTACCAGAAATGTTCATGATATAGTGCTATATGCTCTATAAGTCATTAATGCAGTATACGAAACTGGCTGCGTCGTAAATGAAACGTGTAAACAGATTATGTATATAAGCACAACGAGTCTTCGTATTTGTGATTATGACATAAATAAGGCTTGTTGCAATTAATACACCCTATATAAATAAAGTCTACATGCATATATGGTGATATTTAAGCTGATATTTCCATCAAACGCCTAGTCATTGATCCATAACCACGGCGAGACAGAATTCGCGGGCATTTTTTTGCTATTTCTGAGGGAAAAAAGAGAAAATTTTTGATATAAAAATTAAAAACGTAAAAACTAAAATAAGAATAAAAATAAATAATTTTAAAAACGTTTACAAATTACTTGTGGTAGACGAAGCAAGTCTATCATAATACATCTACAGTGTAAAAAATGCTGGGTTCACAAACACAAATTGATTTAGTTTACGTGATCGTTTTCGCAAATTTAAGTAGAACGAACTAGAGCTGGGTTGGCATGGGCCGGTATAAGATTCCGACG
This sequence comes from Danio albolineatus, assembly GCA_903798035.1. Taxonomy (NCBI): domain Eukaryota; kingdom Metazoa; phylum Chordata; class Actinopteri; order Cypriniformes; family Danionidae; genus Danio; species Danio albolineatus. Next base: position 6,086,152 of record CAIGQQ010033255.1, read on the forward strand.
GTATGAAAACCTAGGATAAAAATATCCCGATATCACGGTATTGTGATTACTGCCCTAAAATATGTTATTTTTAAATGTCTGTCTAAAATGCAAAACCTTTTTCCCCTTTAAACACAATATATTTTATTTTTTGAAAGATTTATAATATTTTTGAGCAGTAAACATCTCAGGCTAAATAATTACAAAGAGTCATTGACTTTTGCTGTCTTCATTAGTTTCAAAAACACAGATTTCTTTACAATTTAAAAACGCGTCTTTGGATAATTTTTCTGCTGGAGATGCTGTTGTCCTAATAAAATAAAATTCTTAAAAAAACAATAAAATAACACCTCAGGGACGGTATTAAAGAACATTTTGGTGGTACGAAAACCTTGACTTTTCCAAACCGCAGTATACCTAGAAAACGGTTATCGTCCCATGCCTAGGGCTGGGCCGATAAATAATATATCGAATCACGATAAAATTTATATCAATAACAATAGTAAGCTCTGGGCGTTTTTACTCTATATTGATTTAAGAGACAGTCACACAACAGAAATATGAACAGAACAATGGAAATCTAAAAGTGTGTTGATATAAGAGATGTATCGAATTTTCGGCCACCAAACATTTAGCGGCCGAAAATATGTTATGCCATTTAATGAACCCTCTAATTTATGTGGCTTCAGTCATAGTTGGGATACTCAAATCTGGAAGCATTAAGAACTTCTATTGTAATAATTGAAAATAATTAATCGAGATTGCATATTTGCCATATCACCCAGCCCTAGGCTAGGCTAGGCCCTAGGCTAGGCTAATCGAACATAAAGCGATTAATTTGCCCCCTAAAACCTTTGGAATTGTGTTGTTTCAACTCATTTTAATAAGTAGTTTGAACAAGCAGCATAAGTAATTTTTGAGCGTACTAAAAGACAGAAAATATTACTTGACAAACTGTATTATACATATATAAACGTTTAGGGCTGTGCTACATGTCTAAATATATCATAGAAATCATTCGTTTTTGGAGTTTTAAACTGTATTCATGTTTATTTGATATTTCAACATTTTTTATCAAAATTTGCCCTGAAGTTCTTAATAATATGGGAAATATGATTATATATGAATCCCTATCATCTGGTCAAACTATTACCTGATTGAATTTACAGAAATAGTACTATATCGGGATATATATTGTTATCAGGATATCAGATGACTTATTTTGTGATATGAGATTTTTGTCGTATCGCCAAGCCCTATAAACGTAATATTACTGAAATTAACGTAAAATCTGAATAAACATAACTTGACACACATTTAAATGAGCAGATAATAATTTTATTTTTGACATACAAACAATACACAGTTCGATATGCAGTGAAATGTTAACACAACTACAAGCGACCCTCAAAAAATATGAATAAAAAATCTAAATTATGAAGTATAATAAGAAGTAAAAACAGACAATTTTAGATTTGTAATATAGAAATATAAGTTATAGTTACAGAAAATAAGACCGAATGCAAATTATTTAAAACTTTGAATCAGATATGAAGTATAAAGCTATAGAAAATATAACTAAATATAAAATATGAAAAAAATGATAACTATACAAATGTAGAAAACAGAAGTGTTTTTTATAATCTGCATATTTCTGTGAGATTTCATGTCATCCTATTTATAACTAAAGTTTCCAGTGTTGTCATGCTGAAAAGGGTTTAGTGTAATTCAAATATTTCAGATGAAATAAACTGCACTAGTTAGTAAACATCCTGTAGTTACTCTGTAGTTCATTTTGATGTGGACTGTTCATCGTGATGTTGGCCAAGCGGCTGTTCTCAGAAATAGATCTTGAAGCTGGTTACTATTCCTGTCGTCTGTGTTTACAGGTTACCAAATGATCGCTTCATCCTGCTGCTGCTGTTGCTGTACGCCCCTGTCGGCTTCTGTTTGATGCTACTGCGAATATTTATTGGTGTCCATGTGTTTCTAGTGAGCTGTGCATTACCTGATAGTATTGTCAGAAGGTAAGATCACACACTGGAATTGTAAGTGCTAGTAAATGCATCGAAGAAAGGCAAAATATAAAGAGTTGAATAATATTTAGAAAGGTTTTGTGTTGATGCTAGATTTTAGGGTTGAACAATATATGGTTTCAGCATTGATATCGCAATGTGTGCATCTGTAGTATGGATGCAAGATATGCAACGTTGAGTCTGGATTCTAGTTAAGCAGGAGCTGCAGAATTGTATTTAACTACTGTATATATATATATATGGAATTAATACGATTTATGAAATAATGTTGTTGTTTGTTTCTAGTCCAAATATCTACTAAAACAAGATTATTTTACTCAGCCCGCAACTAGATAATTTAGCTTGTTTTAAGGTAAAACAACAAATTTTGCCTAATTTTTTTCTTATGTTGAAAACAAAACAATATTTTTACTCGATCTAAGAATTTTTTAAAATTTAGACGAGACAAAGCAATGTAATAAAAGCATTTTTTGCATTGTGATTATTCAATTTGTGTACATGAATACTGTTAGACTCCCCATAAAATCATGAACTAGTGATTCAATCTCGTGAAACTGTTTTCATATCAGATCATTTATCGCAGGAAAATAAAATATCTCAATTCGAGATCTTTCCAATGTCATGGAGCTCTATAATAATTAACAAAAAATAATTAAAACGTGATGGATTATGTTACTTTTTCCATGCAGGATGCTAAAATTTACATTATTTTTATTATCTTTTTTTTTAATAAACAGTAAAAAATTGCAAGAAAACAACTTAAATGTTTACTGAAAAATGTCTTTAAATAGATTTAATAATAATTAAGAAAATAGAAATTTTGTTTCAGCTGAATCATAATTGTTGAAATCGTATCTTTGAAATTAATCGTAATTAAATCACATTATTTTTGAATAATAAATAAGATTCAGATAAATAAAAAACATGTCAAATTCACATAAGACATGCTTTACTTTCTCTGCATTTCTAAATGAAACATTTTTGTTTGTGTCTGTGGCTTTTGACAATTTAAAAGTGAAGAAATAAATTCAATAAAAAGTGTTCTTATTGAAAGGAACAAAATACAAAGCCTTTTCTGATTATTAAGCAGGCGCACTATATAGTGGCTAATTTTAATTAAATTATCACTCATAACAGCAAACTTATTATATTTAGCAATTTAAGAGTCATTATTCATTGGTTTAATATTAAAAATGCAAAACTGCATGTTTAGAATTATGAACGTTGTTAAGATAAATCCTATATATACAGTACAGAAAAGTCTGAGGCTGCCACCAGCTTTGTTACCTTTTGCACAAATCTAAAAGGAATGGAGCAAGTGCAGGGTCATTCTTTTTGGGTGAACTATACCTTTAATATACAAAGAGAAAATGTGTGAACTATGTACACAATATTCAGTACAATATTACCTTTGGAATCAAAAGACTACCATCAAAAGTGTTTAACATGTTGTGACCTCTTTAACTCTTTTTTTATTGAGTCTTTTCTGAAATGATGTGCTATTCAATATCAAGAATCTTTCAGCATTTCTAAAAGTTCGTCCTTATATTCAGCATCTTTCTTTTTCTCTCCAGATTAATCTCATACATACAGTATATAATATTCAGGTTTGTACTCCGTGGAGGCCATTTCATGACTGTCTTTGTTTCATCAGACGTTTTTCTCTCCAAATATGCTTTCACTACATTAGCAGTGTGTTTGGGATCTTTATTATGCCGAAAAACAAAACTATTACAAATCAGGTGCTTTCTAGTAGGAATGACATGAAGAATTAAATCCTAACTATACTTTTTTTTATTTACAAGCCAATCAATTCAGCCAATATTGACCACAGCTCTGGCAGAAATGCAGATAAAACCAATACAGAAACTCTAGTATTTTTCATCCAGCTTTCTCAAACACTTCTTTCCTATGTATTAAACAATTAGACCTAAAAAATCCAATTAGAACCTGTTTTTTTTTAAATGAAGAGAATAAGAAATATATAATGTCATTATGTGCTTACTAAAACGACAAATGTAAATGGGGGGCCTAAGACTTTTGCACAGTACTGTATATATAAACAAACCTAATAGCCATGCAAAACTGATTTAATTTATTTACTAAAGCTAAAAAGAATACTCATAATCACAACATGAATGTGTACCAAACAAATAAAGTCATGATTTTATTTATATTAAACTGATTTAACTTGTTTTATCCTTTTTTTATTTTATCGTTTCAATTATGCTGATGATTGTATACGTTTCTTGTTGCGATTAGTTTCTAAAGCATTTATCATGGTGTAAAGTATAATATTTATGAAGTTTTCTTGCTGTTTTTATCAGTTGTCATTTTGTGTTTGCATTGTTTTCACTGTATAAATGTTTATTTGCATGTGTGTGTGTGTGTGTGTGTGTGTGTGTGTGTGTGTGTGTTGTTTCAGGTTTATAGTGAGAATAATGTGTTCAGTGCTGGGTCTGCATGTTCAGCAGAACAGCCCACGCTTACGGGACAAAACTGCCCGACTTTACATCTGCAATCACGTTACACATTTCGACCACAATATTATCAACCTCCTGACCTCCTGTAACACGGTGAGTGTGAACGTGTGCTTTCCCAGAGTGATGTCATCTCGTTCTCCTCCTCCTCTTCTGCTCTGCCCTTGACTTCTTTCATTGCTTTGCTCACACAATGAGCTTTATTTCTCCTTTGACTACTGTGCTGACTTAATGCTGGGCTAAAGTCCAGCCAATGAGGCTTTCTTCTCTCTGTTTGCTCACTTCAAATGGTTCACTTTGTTTGGATGCAGGACCGCAGGAGTAACTAACAATTAGTTTCAGTTCTTAAATCATGCATATCTGTTTGATTTTAGGTCTGCAGGAGATGACTGGGGCTTTAGTTTTAAAGTAAATAATTGCCATTTTTGTTTTTATTTTATTTGGTGCTGTCAACCGATTAATAGCAATTAATCACCTTCAAAATAAAAGTTCATTTTTACAAAATATATTTGTGCGTACTAGGGCTGTTTATCCGCAATAGTAACATCACAGGATTAGATTGTTTATTAAAGATTAAAAAATAAATATTTTATTATTTTTAAATGATTGATACTATGATGACCGTGTTATTTTGGGTTTGATTGTTCAATACCTGTACCTGAATGCTGTTAGACTGTCCAGATAACCATAAAGCACTGTTTATTTCACTTTTAACTTTGCCCTGTTGTATTTATAAATGCTTGTTTTTATTATAATTTATGCAGATCCTCTGCATAGAAAAAGACTTGATCCCAATATGTCTAAATTAATAAAATCTTTGCCAATAGAGATGTTTAAATTATCTGCTGAATTTAATTCATATTGCAATATATATCGCAGAAAAACAAAACATTGCAATGTCAGATTTTTCCAGTATCGTGCAGCCCTTGTGCATACTATGTATAGTTTGGTGTGTATAAATATTAGGGCTGAAATTGTAATCGAACCATTCGATTTAAGCAGTTACAATTTTTTATTACATTTGTTGTAATCAACACTAAATAAAAAAAAAAATGTAAATACATTTAATGCATCACTTATCTGTACAGGCTAACATTTGTTTTATTTGCTCATTATATTTATTTGAATTAAGCAACGTGCATCTCGATTTTTATTTTAGTTATATGTATATTTTTGTATTGTATGTACTGTGTGTATTTATACATATATACATACATATACACAGTACATGCATATTTGTTATGTAAATAAAAACTTTTATCTTGGATGCGATTTAATCAGGATTAGTGGTTTGACAGCCCTAAATTTATAAAAATTCTAAATAAAAATAGCAACTACATGAAAAAAATATTGACTATATACAATTACTGTATTTAAATTTTTTAATTAATACATTTATACACTACCTGACAAAAGTCTTGACGTCGAGAGCACCAAATAATAACTTCTAGTTGATTATTTGGAAAAGTGGCAGAAGGTAGATTTTTTTAATGAATCCTTTGTTGAACTGCATCCCAATCATCACAAATACTGCAGAAGACCTATTGGAACACACATGGACCTAAGATTCTTAAAGAAATCGGTCAAGTTCGGTGAAGGAAAAATCATGGTTGGGGGTTACATTCAGTATGGCAACAGCCTGAGATATCAAGACATTTGTGCTGCCCGTTACAAACCACAGGAGAGGGCAAATTCTTCAGCAGGATAGCGCTCCTTCTCATACTTCAACCTGCACCTCAAAGTTTCTGAAAGCAAAGAAGGTCAAGGGGCTCCAGGATTGGCCAGTCCAGTCACCAGACATGAACATTATTGAGCATGTCTCGGAAAAGACAGAGGAGGAGGCATTGAAGAATCTTGATGAACTCTGGGAGTCCTGCAAGAACGCTCTCTTTGCCATTCCAGATGACTTTATTAATGAGTTATTTGAGTCATTGCAGAGATGTATGGATGCAGTCCTCCAAGCTCATGGGAGTCATACACACTATTATCTCTTTTTGATAAATTAATTCTTATTTTGGTAAAATAAGCATAATATAGAGGCTTTTACCTTTCATTTACGCCACCTTTTGATACCAAATGATCAACTAAAAGTCAAGTTATTGTTTGTTGATTCTAAAAATTAGATAGGCGACAACACTTTTGTCAGGTAGTATATAGTATGATTTTTATTTATTTATGTGTGTGTGAACAGTATACAGTTGAAGTCAGATTTATTAGCCCCCCTGAATCATTAGCCCCCCTGTTTATTTTTTCCCCAATTTCTGTTTAACTGAGAGATTTTTTTTCAAAACATTTCTTAACATAATAGTTTTAATAACTCATTTCTAATTACTGATTTATTTTATCTTTGCCATGATGACAGTAAATTATATTTGACTAGATATTTTTCAAGACACTTCTATACAGTTTAAAGTGACATTTAAAGACTTAACTAGGTTAATTAGGTTAACTAGGCAGGTAAAAGCTCGTACACACCGGGACGCTTTTCGTTTGCGTTTATCGCCGGCGTTTTTCGAGACGTTTTTCAGCATTCAAGCCCAAGCGATTTTCTCTGGCGTCGAGCAGGAGAGCATGCAAAATCACTCCTTGACGTTAGATGGCGCACACGGTGGCGCCAAGCTTCTGACACCCGCT
>CAIGQQ010033255.1:6099798-6159676 GCA_903798035.1 Danio albolineatus
GTTTTGTTTTGTTTTGTTTTGTTTTGTTTTGTTTTGTTTTGTTTTGTGACGATAACCATTTTCAAGGTATACCGCGGTTTGAAAAAGTCAAGGTTTTAAAACCGCCAATATTTTTCTGTTGTACCGTTCCTAAGGTATTTGTACGATTTTTTTATTTACATTTTTTGTTTTTCCAACAGTATCTCTCGCAGAAAAGATCTTCAGAGATGCTGTTGTAAATTGTTATGAAATCTGGGTCTTTGAAACAAACAAAGACAGCAGAAGTCAATGATTCACTTTAATTATTCAGCCTGACATGTTTACTGTCCCAAAATGTTTTAAATATTTTTCAAAATAAAATATATTGTGTTCAAAGGGGAGAAAAGTTTTTGTTATTTACCCAGACATTAAAAAGGAATATATTTTAGAGCAGTGATCACAATACCGTGAAACCATGGTATTTTTATCCAAGGTTATCATGCCATCAGAATCTTATACCGGCCCATGCCTAGTTAAGTTTAGTTTAGTTTAGTTACTTGAAATCTACAGTGTTGCAAAATGTTATATTTCAAATAAATGATGCTCTATAGCAGGGGTGCCCAAACTTTTTCATATGAAGGGCCAAACACCAAATATTGTTACCAAACAGTATTATATTAAAGTTGCCATGGGCAATTTCTAATTTATTTCCTAATATTTCAAAATAAATAGCTAACATTACTTTAAATCGTATTAACTAAAGCAGTATGACTTAAATGATAAACTTATTGCAATAAAAAACAAACAATCACATTGATAACACAGTGGAGTTCAGTGCTGAATACATCAGTCAAGCAGAATCTGTCTTCGACTTGATTCACTCACCAATTTAAACAAAATCTGATTCATTTACACCATTTAATTGAATTTATTCACTTAATTTAGACAAACTAATAGTTGCATTACATTTCAATTGACAATCTCCCCATCATTCTTTCTCACTTCTCAGATGGGATGGCGGGCCAAATTAAATGTTATCCTGGGCCAAATTTGGCCCGTTGGCCCTAGTTTGGGCATCTGCTCTATAGAATCCTAAAAATCCACCGTTCTGACATAAAATGCATCTATTTTTTACACTAAAAACAACAAAATGTTTAGTGAGCACCAAAAATGTGTTTAAATGATTTCTGAAGGATTACGAGGCACTGAAGAGTGGAGTAATGATGATATATAAATTCAGATTTGCCATCACAATAATAAAAAAGTGACACTTTACAATAAATTTGAAAAGAAAACAGTTATTTTACTCTGTAATTATCTGTAATTGTTACTATTTTTACTGTTTGTCTGATCAAATGTGTAACCTTACCTCAAAACCCCACCTCAAACCTTTGAACTGTAGTTTAGGTCTTTTAGTACAATTTCACACACCAAAAAAATGGTACAATATAATTTGCTTGGTCCTACAGAAGTCCCAAGTCTTGCTTCTGTAGCAGTGAATGCTCTCTGATATGCCTTGACATTAAATGAATGTAAAACCATTTTTCTAATAGTGTCACACATGGATGAATAATATTGTTTAAACAAACCATTATCTCATTGTCCGCTTTTCATCCTCATTACCTTCAGATACGTGCATTGTCCAGTTCAAAGCTCTGACTTGTTTGGTGTGGTTTGTCGTAATGTCCATTGTATGTTTTTCCGTCAGCTGCTGGCCACGGAGCTGGGTGTGATCTCAACGCAGATCACCAAAGCAGACAAAGCCGAACACATCAAAAGAAAAAGACACAGCGCCCCTCAGACTGCACATTCAAGTAAGAACGGATTCAATGGTGAGAAATGAAACTATGATGATTCGATCAGTATAGTAGATGCATTCGGCCTTCTGGTGTAGTGTCAAACTGTATTTTTGCCTTCAGATTTGGGTGCCAGACCTCGCACAGTGGCACAGGGTTTCCTGGGCACAAGTGTAGGGGCAGAAGACTCAAGGATAGCACGTTTGGTGCAGCAGGTCAAAGAAGTGCTGCCGGACGTCCCAGTATCAGTCATCACCAGAGACTTGTGTATGTTTTTCTCCCATAATGCATTGCAGTATGGAATTATTTTGTTAAATTTGCGTTTTTACTGAGACGTTTATTTCAGTATGTTGTGATGTACTTCCGATTGAAATGGAATATCGAGTAGGGGTGGGGATTTTTGTGCATCATTTGCTAGCAAACTAACGGTAACGCCTGATTCACATGGGGCTTCAGTGTCAACGCTTGACGAAGGGCGTGTCTGAAGTTGACGTGAATGTCAGAATCAGAATCAGTTTTATTGCTAAGTGTGCTTTACACACACAAGGAATTTGCTTTGGCTACAGAAGCTTCCAGTGTACATAAAGTGACAAGTGACAACACAGAATAAATATGAAAAAAAGACGATAGACATTAAACAAAGATGCAGTCAGTCCAAAAAGATCTGCATGTTGAAATGTACAGATTTGTTATAAATATACAGGTTATAAGGTGCTGTGTACAAATGCGTAAGGAGTATTGCATTGTATATTGTTATATGGTGCTGTGTACAAGTGCGGATGAGAAAGTATTGCACGTTTATTGCACAATAGGAAAAATATTCATTGTTCATGAGGTCGATGGCCTGAGGAAAGAAACTTTTCCTGTGTCTGGCTGTTTTTGTGCTCGGTGCTCTGTAGCGCCGGCCAGAGGGTAACAGTTCAAACAGGAAGTGTGCTGGGTGCGAGGCGTCCAGGGTGATTTTGCGAGCCCTTTTACTCACTCTGGAAGAGTACAGTTCTTGAAGTGTAGGAAGGGTAGTGCCAGTTATTCGTTCAGCAGTCCGGACTATTCGCTGTAGTCTACGGAGGTCGGTTTTGGCAGCTGAGCCAAAATACATTGGCAGCTGACAAAAAATTGGTCCGCAATCATTGGTCCGTTTGAGCTGTGGTATTTGCATAAAGCAATCTGATTGGCTGACGCTTTCGTTGGTGCTCTAAAAGTTGAGAAATTTCCAACTTCTGCAGCTAGCAACACTGCTGAAGCAGCACTAACGGATCCACATTTCAGTTCGGCAACAATTAGCGTCATCCATTCAAAGTGAATAAGAAGAGTTGACGCTTACTTCCTGTGTGAATGGGCCATTCGAGGGGCATAGTTAAGAGTATTGGGGCTGAAGTCATCCAACTGACATTAACATATAACTATATCTACTCTAAATGCAGAAGCAAATTATCAGACTTTGATTGAAGATGACCAAAACAAACATTTTCACCGGTGGATTAACTTGTTAACCTTAATTAACTTAACAACATTAATTAACCTTACGTAACAACATATTAATTATTCATCCAGATTCCTTCATGTGCACTGGCAAATGAACATTGTAAATTTAGATTTTCACTGGGACTTTGGCATCAAATTCACTGAATTACAGATTTAGACAAGCAGTGTTGCTCCCCCATATGCACCTAATGCAAAGCTGATTCCTTATTTTTAAAGGATTAGTTCATCCAAAAATGAAGATTTGCATACTATTTACATACCTTCAAGTAGTTCCAAAGCTTTATAAGGTTTCTTTATTTATTTTTCTTTCTTCTGTTGAACACGAGAAGATATTTTAAAGAAATCTGAAACCATTGTGTAATGAAGCTGCTGACTTCCTGGCCATCGGGAAGCACCAACCTGATTTCACCAAGTTGGACATGTTCTTAGATTAACATCTATGTTGATCCTGGAACAACATTCCAATCAGTTAATCAGTATTAAGGGCTCCATTTACAGTTTATGTTAAGCTTAGGCTTACAGTTAGGTTTATGGACTTCCACATGATTGTTATCAAACTATTATTCTCCTCTGATTTTGGATATTATTTTTTAGTTATGCTTGGGCTTGGGGGTCGGGAATAGGTATGGATTACATCAAAAATGATGTTCCAGGATCAACATAATTCAGTGTTAATTCAGGATCGCATTGTACATGTCAAAATCACGACGTGCATTGAGAGGAAGGGGGCGGGCAAACTTTAAATCATTTTAATAATGAAAATAAAGTTAAAACAAACTGGCGCCGGCAGTCCCTTGCGGTAACTACCGCCAAACTGAAAGCAAACAGTCTCCAGGTCTGGTCCTCTCTTGTCTTCTGCTGCTGTTTCTCCTCCTTTTAAATTTCCAGAGCTCCTCCATGAGACTCGAGACAGGTGGCGCGCACAGGTGACAGTTTAACACTCATGCCACTAGCCCTGTACCACTCTCACGGTTTTCTGGCCCACACATTGACTTCCATAGTTAGAACGAACAATACTGTGGAAGACAATGTTTGATGTTGTTGACAATGTGCTTCAATTATCTTCTCTTGTGTTCAACAGAAGCAAGTAAGCTATGTTTCCATCCACACATTTGCATAAATTTTGAAAACACACATAGGATAAACTTTTCCCACAAGAGAAACTGTGCATAAACTACACATTTATCAAATAAATTATTTTGTTTTAACAGATAATGTGATGACAAATACGGGTGCAATGGGATGGCATTGATTTACAAACCAGCAGAGCGAGCACATTGTAAAACATCTGAAATGTAGTTTTAGTCATTCTAAAAACCCTTATACAAAGTCCATAATCAAATTGGTTCAGTGTTGTTACCTCCAGAACTGTCTAGAGTGTCTACAAAATCCACCGCACGTTCATTGCGTTTCTATTGAGGGACAAGTAATTTATTATATAAGAAAAAAGGCCCACAGTGGATTCTCTTACAACAGCAAATTCCATTTTTGTTGCTGCCAGTTTATCAGCAAGTGACTATTTTGTTCTCTTTGACTCATTGGATGGAAACAGTGCTTTATTCGCTAATGTTTTATGTGATTCTATGATCTTTGAGTGTAAAAATAGCTAGTGTTGACCGGATTTAAATTTTTGGGTGAACTATCCGTTTCACCGAGTGTAGATTTGGTTTGGTAACCACTTTTATTTATCTTTGTACAGTACAGACCAACTGTGTGGACACAACCATAACCAACCTGCTGGAGCAAACTGACCAGTTCAACTCAGAGGCTGCTGCGGCAGTGCCTTCGGGTCCAGGGAAATCAGCAGCTTCCTCCACACCGTCTGCAATGGTCTCCTCCCCTAATTTAAAGGTACTTTCACATCACCATTGAAAAAATGCTGGAGAAACTTACAGTAATTGTTTTTTAAGCAAGTTTGTTTCGTCCCATATTGTCCTAAATTCTTCATATTTTCGAAAAAGTGCGCTGTATTTTTCATTGCAGCTCAAAAAATAAACTGTTTTGATGTACAATTATATAATGGCCTCCTCCCTGCATGGCCTATATTAGAGAATTTACCTATAAATAGCATCTTTGAAGCCCTTTGTCTCACAGGATATTTATATAAATGTGTCTGTGTATTCATTCAACAGCCAGCTGCCAAATCGTTCGGGAGATCACCCATAGACAGACACATGTCCCTACAGGAGAGAAAAGAAGCCTTATATGAATATGCAAGAAGGTAATTGTTTTCAGAAGAACACAGTTTTATTTTAAACCCTCTAGCTCACATTGTTATTCTTTAGGTGAATAATTATTCCGTGCAAGTTAATCGACTGAAATATTTGTTTGTTGTGGTGATTTTCAATGAGAGTCTGCTCATTTGCTTCCACACTGGGAGCGGCGTCCCCTCTGTTTAGGCCAACCTAAGGATTTCCATAGCACCTGCACCCTCTCTTACCATTAAGGGCCCCATGACATTAAAATAGTTTTTTAGATGTTGATATCAGTATTGTTAGTTTTAGGCTAGCTACAAGCTAGTGCGCTGTAAAACGGTGCCAAAATTCAAGTTTAGAAGATATAAAACTCATATAAACATGTAAAGCTTGCAGTTTGTCACTTCCACCTAAATGAATCAACTGTTTTATTCACCTCATAATTCAGTTTCTCATCAAATTATAGCCAATCAAATGCTCTCTAGTATCTGACATGCCCCGCCCCCTTCAAAATCATTTTCGTTTGCTTTTCATTTGACCACTCACTAGCTGTGATAAAACAAATGTTGTTAGGAATGTTTTTTAAAGGGGAGGAGTTACACTATGCCCCACCCTCTCTTCAGGTTTTGGTGGCGATTACATCAGACATCAAATAAAAAAGCACTTCACAGGACTTTTAAGTTTGCTATGAGGGAATGATGCTCATCAGCATAGTGAAATTAAAGTCTCAGCAACTTCCGATTCACGCAGACTTTAAAAATGATGCATTTATTATAGATGTATAGATCTACAGTGGTCCCTCGTTAATCGTGGAAGTTACGTTCTAAAAATAACCTGAAATAGGTGAAATCGGCAAAGTAGTCAGCTTTATTTTTTCAATTATTATAGATGTTTTAAGGCTGTAAAACCAAACGTCAAACCAACACACCTTTCATTTAGCATGTCCAGAAGTTCAACTTTTTGCGATGGTTAGCATCTTCCTCTGCCTTTTGGGTGCTGTAAAACCGAATGTTACAAACCAAAGATTAATTTATTCCGTAATGGCGTCTTACAGCCAGGTAACTTCTACTTTCCTTTAGCGTGTCCAGAAGTTTTGTGCGATAGTTAGCATCTTCCTCTGCCTTTTGGGTGCAACCGCAGGTGCATTTGAGGGTGCAGAGCTTCTCATTGACGTGGGGTTTGTTGTGGAGAAAACTACATGGAGATTGATTGACAATGGTCTACAGCCAATCAGGACGCAGAACACAATGCACTGTAAAAAAAAAAAAGCATGTCAAATTGCACAAAAAAATCCATGAAACTGCAAGGCCGCAAAATTGAACAACGTTATAGTGTGGGATGACTATAAACATTGCCTGATATTTTAGCATTTAGCAGTCCATTAGTGCCTGCTCAATTTTTCGTTCCTGGAGTATCTTTACCAAAGGAATTTAAAATGAAATCTTTATGCATAATGTAGGAAGAAAGAGGTATATGAATATCAGAGGAAAAGGTACAAGAGCGTGTGCTGTTTTAATGAGGTCAAAAACTACAATCCTATGAAGACAATTGAAAGTGACATTATGCATATTTGCAAATATTTAAGTATTTTGAGAGTCTAGTTTGAGGAGTTAAAAATCTGTACACCATCATGAGTTTTTCCTGCATGATTTTCACTTTTCAACATGGGCTGCATTCTGAAAGCTTTAAAATTCCAATGTGGCAAGGCATCAAGACACGTCCAAATCCAAATTCTGCTGTCTCGGAAGGCATCTTCTTCTCAAGGATTTTGAAAGGGAGCATAGACGTGGGATGTCTTTGAAAAACAGATAAACAGCTCTCTAATACTTCAGCATGCTTTCACTTTCGTATTTGACATGAAACTATTACATATCCATAATACACAGTGATATAGCCTGGTTTGTTAAATTCATTGGATTGTTTTGCTTTCTTACTACAATTGATCCGCTCCAGAGTCTGTTTCAATCGAGCCGAGACCACCTCATTCTGGTGATCTCAGACCGATTGATTTGGTGCGGTTCCGAGAGCAATTGCTGGATTCACATATGCCAAGCGAACCGTGCTAACTGAGGGAACGCACCAGGTTCTGAAACAAAAGTCTAGGTGTGAAAGCACCCTAGGTTTTGACTAACATTTTACACAACTTTTTTAGCAAGAAATTAGTATTAAGGCAAATATTTCCCTAAAGTCTTATTTTATACTTTGTTATACCTGATTAAATCATCATGCTTTGTCTAAAACCCATTTAACAAGGTGCCTTGTGCGCAAACGCTGCCTCCAGAATCACTGAGTGATAAGGCAACAGTCAGCTGCCTATGCCTTTAGGCACAGCCATGATTTATTTTAATAATAATTTGAATTAATGCAAATGGAAAAAGCAGTCAATCTCAAAACTCACAATGACTCTGTCTTTAAAGTTTATTTGGTCTTAAAAAATGTCTATCCTTATGAAGAAAATTTTCATTTTAAAACTGGATTTCAGATCATTTGCAATTATTGCCATTGAAATTGCATTAAAGCTGAAGTATATAACGCTCCATCTTTATTGGTTGAGTAATCTGAGTCTTGTCTTTCTCTTTACCCCACCCGCAGACGGTACATTGAAAAACATGGACTGAACAAAGAGGACGATCTATGACCATGGACAAAGACACACCTGATGAATTGTTTAGGAAAGACAGCTGCTTTACACAAAATCCACACAGACAAAAAATGATCGAGTTGACCCAGAATGATACAACCATTGTGTTCACCACACATGCAGAGAGAAGACTGGATTGTTTCCTTTCTTGTTTTTTTTATTTTATTTGTTTCTTTGTTAATCTTCTTGCATGGCAATCATGCATGTCTTTTTATTATTTCTCTCTGCAACAGAAAACAATTATTTTGGTAAACAATTTGTATTAAGACCCAGTGACCTTGGCACACTTCATATTATTTTTATAAGGTCTTTGGGTAGAGAATAAGAGTTCGGAGACACGGCAGTGAGATATCTTGAGGCTCATCATGTTGTTAAGGATAAGTGTTGATGCAATATCAGCTTTTAAAGACATTAAAGAACATAGAAATGCAAATCTGCTCTTATCCTGTCTGATGTTTTTGATACGCATTCATGTCAAGATTTTTATTTAAATTAGTTTCAACTTCATTGTCATTACACAAAATGCAGTTTAGGTCTTCCCAGGAGTGCAGTAGCAGCAAGTACAGGATATAGGTACGTTATAAAGTGCAATTATAGAAAAACCATGGGTAATATTTACAGATGGATGTACTATGAACATCATGTACAGGTTGTATTAACTATGAACAGATTTACAATAGATTGATATGTATATACAGGTTGCTATTAATAAGCTGAGGTATGCAGATAGATATGAACATTACAAATGTATATGTACAGTGGATATGTACAATTCAAGGCAAATTAGTGTCAATTTTGTGAATTAAAGGAAGTTGTGAGGAATAGTTTAATCATTCCAACACATTTTGGCATCGAGAATAGCTTTGAAAGGAGAATTGACACATTTTCAGATACGCCACAGAAAATGCTCTTTGTTTGTGATTGCCATTTAAACAAGACGAGCTTTAAAGCTGTCGGAGGTTTTATTTCTTTATTGCTGCCCTAAATTACGGGTTTTTAATGGTCATAAGAAAGGCAAACGATAGGATTAAGCTGTAAAAATGGGTTAGGATCGGTTTGTATAAGTACGTTTTGAAAAATACCAGCGCAGCCCCTCCCTCTCCTTCACAAAAACGTTTTGATTTTTTCAGATAAGCCTTTTGAATGTCGAGAGAGCCGTTATAACGCCCTTTTAGCCAATGGCCGTAAACTCCGTCAAGGGATGCCTCCGCCTGTACGAACCAATCAGAACACCGAGCACATGAAACCGCCAATGAGAACGCTGGAGACGTCATACCGCAACCAATGAAAACCATGGAAAGTAGGTGATTTCTCCAGACTGAATAAGTAGGAGCACATCTCGTATTACGACCTCATTGTCGAGGGTTTTGAGTTTGACGGCGTCTGTTCAGTTACATTTTGTGTTTTCGACCAAGCAAATAAGCAACAATGAGGGAGATCGTGCATTTACAGGCTGGACAGTGCGGCAACCAGATTGGTGCTAAGGTAGGAAGTGGAAAAAATTATTTTTCAAAATCATAATCTTGTTAAGATTTAGGTTTTTGGGAGGGAAGCTGACGTTAATCCTGGCTTGTTTTAGAGCCACCCTCTGGAAATTTAAACTGGTTATTTAGTGATGTGTTTGACTTGAATGTGGTGTTAGTCGACTTATTTGTAATAAAAACATGTTTGACTAAACGTCGTTTGTCTGAATACGCTCCTTAATCTCACCCGCAACAAGTTCTTAAATAAATAGCTTTTGAAGCCTGCTTGTAATCGACAGAATACGATTGGGTTATTTTAAAAATGTCGATTATTTTATGAAATTCATCATGATTTGAATGAAGTAATGGTGAAACAATGCGTTAGTTTTAGGGTGTTGGCCGCGCCTGACCGGCGTATAATGATTCACAAGCGAGTCGACTCCTTTGAGACCGTTTGGTAGAGCCGAGTCTTGTCTTACCACTATTGTCACCAGACAACATGGCATCGGTGACTCAAACGAACTGACAAGAACCAACCGTTCAAATGAGTCGATTCGCGCGAAAGAATCACGTGTCGTAATGTGGCCGGTTGTATCTGGTTCAGTGTATATGGAAAAGTGCGGGAACGCTAATAACATGACGCATGTTCCCCCTGGCCTCATGCGTTAACCAAATTTGACTCCTGTCGAACAATTGAGCAATAGCTTCGGTTAATATTCGAGACAATAGTGGCACTGTGATTCGTGCAATTTCTTTAAGCTCTCGGGTGGCGTAAAATGGCTCCGGTGACTTGGCAAACTCCATTTTACAAGTGTGGAGCCCATATAACGGGAGCGCTAGTCATTCAATGTAGGATTAACCTGATTTTTAACAGAATCTACCGCCTTTAATATTTAGATTCGGTGTTCTTAGTGGGTCTAAATTAAAAGACAAGCATTAACATGTATGTGTTTTCCTCCTCCTCGTATCCATCTTATTTCAGTTCTGGGAAGTCATTAGTGACGAGCATGGAATTGACCCAACAGGCAGTTACCATGGCGACAGTGACCTTCAGCTGGACCGAATTAATGTTTATTATAATGAAGCCACAGGTGAGCAGAAGTCGGAGTCATTTACTATATATTTTTTTAAACATAATATCTATATTGTGCACACTAATACCCTGGAATTTGTATTTTTTTTTAGGTGGAAAGTATGTTCCACGTGCCGTACTGGTCGATTTGGAGCCTGGTACAATGGACTCCGTGAGGTCTGGTCCATTTGGTCAGATCTTCAGACCAGACAACTTCGTGTTCGGTATTTACCTTAATTTTTTTTTTTCTCTTATGTAGAGCCCCTAATCAGTATTAGGGTGTTTCCCTATATAACGAATTGAGGTTACCACTGCCATAAAATTGTGCCACCTCCGCCTCTTGACAAACAGTCACGGCTACTGACAGACCCCTAAGTTATGCTCTGGCACTGGTCATATATTTAACTACGTTCAATGGCAGCCTTTTAAATAAGACTTTTTTTTTTTTTTTTTTTTTAATGAAATTGCAATGTTTTTGGTAGCAAATTTATAACTGCTGAGCCAAAGAACCGCTGATTATGAAACAACAAACTGGAACAATATTTGCAGTTCAGTCAAGTTAAATTACAGTACAGTTGATTTTTGTCTTTTTCTTTATTTCAAAATTGTCCTAGAACTCAAATGGGTGTTAAATTTAATACCTATAAATATTATTATCCACTTTGGATGTTGACTAATGTAGAACATCTGATTTGAATTCAATGGATCCTGCAGTTGCTTTTGAACAAAATTTGAATGGCAGATTTTGACCTGATCTAGATCTACAGCAATGGACACTGTATTAAGACCATATGAAATCAAGTTCTCTGGCTTTTTTTTTTTTTTTCTTTTTCCCTTCTCTCAAATGAAGGTTTCTCAATCTAGTCATAATAAATTGATCACTTGGAGACTTTTTTTTTTTTTTTTTTTTTTTTTTTTTTTTTTTTTTTTTAGGAATTCCTAGCTAACACACTACCAATATTTTAACATGTCAAGTCCACATTTGATGAAATGGCCCCAGTTTCCAACCACAAATGGAAAACGCTCTTTCTCTTAAAAGGAAAACCAACAAAATTCATTTTTTTTTTTCAAGCCTTCAATATTATCAAGAACTGAGTTATATTTTACACCAACGCATAGGTCCAGAGAAATAATGCGAGTGTTCTCCTTTCATACTAGATGTAGTTCTCATTTACATCAATTAACTGAACTCCTATATTTCTTCTTATAGGCCAGAGTGGTGCTGGAAACAACTGGGCCAAGGGCCACTACACCGAAGGAGCCGAGCTGGTTGATTCCGTTCTGGATGTGGTCCGGAAAGAGGCTGAGAGCTGTGACTGTCTGCAGGGCTTCCAGCTCACTCACTCCCTGGGTGGAGGTACGGGGTCTGGTATGGGAACCCTCCTCATTAGCAAAATCCGTGAGGAGTATCCCGACCGTATCATGAACACCTTCAGCGTGGTGCCCTCTCCTAAAGTCTCGGACACTGTGGTCGAGCCCTACAACGCCACACTGTCTGTCCATCAGCTGGTAGAAAACACAGACGAGACCTATTGCATTGATAACGAGGCCCTGTACGATATCTGCTTCCGCACGCTTAAACTCACAACCCCCACATACGGAGACCTCAACCATCTCGTTTCAGCCACCATGAGCGGTGTGACCACTTGCTTGAGGTTTCCAGGCCAGTTGAACGCCGATCTCCGTAAATTGGCGGTAAACATGGTGCCCTTCCCTCGACTGCACTTCTTCATGCCTGGCTTCGCTCCTCTGACTAGCAGAGGAAGCCAGCAATACCGCGCACTTACCGTTCCCGAACTCACCCAGCAGATGTTCGACGCCAAGAACATGATGGCTGCCTGCGACCCACGTCACGGCCGCTATCTGACGGTCGCCGCCGTCTTCCGCGGTCGCATGTCCATGAAGGAGGTGGACGAGCAGATGCTCAACGTCCAGAACAAGAACAGCAGCTACTTTGTGGAATGGATCCCCAACAACGTCAAGACCGCAGTCTGTGACATTCCACCACGAGGCCTCAAGATGGCCGCCACCTTCATCGGCAACAGCACCGCCATCCAGGAGCTGTTCAAGCGCATCTCCGAGCAGTTCACGGCTATGTTCAGGCGCAAGGCTTTCCTGCATTGGTACACCGGAGAGGGCATGGATGAGATGGAGTTCACTGAGGCCGAGAGCAACATGAATGACCTGGTGTCCGAGTACCAGCAGTACCAGGATGCCACCGCCGAGGAGGAGGGAGAGTTTGAGGAGGAGGGAGAAGAGGAGCTCGCTTAAATTAACCAGTCTGTTCCATCTTGTGTTTTCCCTTTCAGATCTTGTCACCTTTATGTATTTTTTTTTTTTTTTCGTACTGCATTTCCTGTCACTTAAACCTTCAATTGTTCCTTTTTATGTTAATAAAAGAAACATAAGAACTTAACTGGTTTACTAGTCTTTTTATTCTGAGTACAAGTCTAATGCAGGGTGCTTGAGACCCTTAAATACTTTTTAATCTAGGGTTCAAGGTATGGTAAGCGGCTACATTAAGTTTAAATTTCTTCCTAAATGGGCTTATAAGTATTATTTTTTTTTTTGCATATAATAGATTTGCATGTACCTGTGGTTTTATTCTCCAAGTTGATGTGGCTAAAATTTTTATTTTTTTTTTAAGCTGAATACTGTTTGTTGACGTCAAGTTTTGTAGTTGAATTATATATATATATATATATATATATATATATATATATAAATATAAAATGTTAATCTGCTATTTATCTCAATTCATGAAGTGCTGGAGAAGTTCTAAAATGCACCCTAAAAGTGTAAGAACTCAATGTCTTTAAATGACGTATACCTCAACTAAAATTACGTAGTTTAAATGAACCATTATTTTCACTGACCATGATTGAGACTGGTATTTGGATAACGTGATTGAAATACACCCAGGCTGCATCCTAAATCACATTTCTTTCCTAACATGGGTGAAGATGCAGTATGATAGTGGTCTCAAAGGATTTGTTCACCCAAAAATTATTTGCCACTTAGTATTTTCCATACCAGTTTGAATTTCTGTCTTCATTTATAGAAGAATGTTTGATACCTGTAACCATTGACTTTAGCTGGATTATATTAATCGATGGTTGCAGGTTCTTCAGTCACTTGTTGAACAGATCAAAAACCCAAACTGGTTTTGAAACAAGGGTGAATATTTAATGGTGAACTACTTTTTAGCTTAGCAAAAGATGCTAACATGGTTATAGTACAGCTAGATATTCACATTTGTGCTATATTGCTCCATTAAATCAATACTCTGAAGTACTGTAGCGGTTAGATTTATGGATTCAAAGCAAA
The DNA here is from genome assembly GCA_903798035.1 of Danio albolineatus. Taxonomy (NCBI): domain Eukaryota; kingdom Metazoa; phylum Chordata; class Actinopteri; order Cypriniformes; family Danionidae; genus Danio; species Danio albolineatus. The sequence continues at coordinate 6,113,736 of CAIGQQ010033255.1, forward strand.
TGTTAAATGGCACATTAAAGGAGTCCATCTTCAATAACACAAGGTGAGTAGTTAATTGGGAACTCGTTTTTAGCTTAGCAAAAGATGCTAACATAGTTAATGTAGTACATCTAGATAACAATTCACATTTATGCTATATTGGATTATTAAATTCATACTCTGAAGTACTGTAATGAAAGTGATTATTATTTTTGTTTGAATGCAAAGCAAATGTTAAACAGCACGTTAAATGAGTCCATCTTCAATAACACAAATGTGCTTAAACATTTTGTTGGGATCAGAAAAGCAAACCATGTTCTTAATCTCCTTTGGCACTCAATATATAATCTCAATCAGCTTTGTGGTGGGGTTGTTTATCAATCCCTCAGCAAAATAATTTAGGATTTCTTTTGAATGAACCCTTGTGCACAGTTTAAATTACAATAACTACCCTTTTGTTGTGTTAGAGATGAAAAAACATCCACTAAACTAAACTGCTTTAAAAATGCATCAGATACATTTTTTTGCATAAATCTGTTAACCTCAGTCCTGATAAAAACTACTAAATTGCTTAAATTACTGATTTGGTGAAAGTGTGAACGATTAGTATCAACATTAGCTTCGATGCATTGTTAGATTAAATTTTTTTTCTCCCCAATTTGCTGTTTGTGGCTGTTTTTACCCCATTTATTTCCATCATAACCACGTTTAATGGTGCATAAATACACATTCTTTGTTTTTATTTACTCCATGTAGTTATGACAACTGATGTGTATATTTAGATTTTCTCAGGTGCATAAAAGTCACATTCACAAACACACACTTTAATTTGCAGTTATACTCCTTATAAAATCCAGAAACTAAGCTTTTTTTTTTTTTTTTTTCTACAGACCTATTTAAAGGATTAGTGGTGCCAACTGATGATCAACAGTAAAAATTACAAGTTATACCAACGATCAAAAACGCATGATTATATGGTGTCAAGGTTTTGCAATTTAAAAAAAAAAAAGTGATTCTAATGGAAGTCAATAGGGCAAAAATGGCCACCCACAGTAAATTGGGGAGAAAAAAGAAAATAAATCAAAAACAAAGTATCGAAGGCAGTGTTGTTTCACATGTCCAAGACTGATAAAAGGTAAATAAGATCCAGTCCATAATTACTTTTTACATCGAAAATGTCAGTGACATCATTTATGAATTTGCCAATTGTAGAGTTAAAATCTTGTAATTTTCTAAGAAATGTAGTTTTGGAGGTTGAACAGAACAGATTTATACAAAAAAGAAAATAAAAAAATTCAGGGTGCCCCGGGGTCTTAAGGTGTCTAAAAATCTCAAAATCAAACTTCTTAAATTGACTGAAATATTGTGTTGTAGGTCTTAAATCTTTTTTTTAAGCTTAATTTTAAAAAAAAATTGTCCACATTTTTCAAGTGCCTTGGACTGAGTTTTGCACTTTATTCTGATGAATCCCTTACCCAAAGAGCACTTTTTGTTTGCATTTAGTTCTTAGTTTTCCTTTGTTCATGTATTGCTACCCAATCTGACCAACACCCATACAACAATTAATCTCAATAAAACTTTTATTTAAAAAGGTATTTTTTAACGCTATTCACCATAATGGTTTAGATATTTTTCTTACAAAAACATTTGTTTTAAAGTGCTCCATGTTTTACTGCTGAGGACACAGACCTGGACAGATTGTTGTACGTACATTTTATTATAATTTTTAAAACAGTTTTTCATTTTAAAGAAAGATTTATATTGGGAAAAATGTGTGGATGGAAGTAGAGCTTGCCTGTTTTTACACAATATTTAAAATATTTAGCTAAGAAATATCAAAAATAGAAATTTTGTATTAAGTTATTAATGTATTATTAAATGTATTAAATTATAGTTGTTTTTGATAGGGCAAATAAAAATTCTTTCCATCTGGGCCATTTTAAAAAATCAGCGTTTAGCCCTTTATGCATCTGAATGTCATTTCTAATGGTCTTAAAATGTCTTAAGTCTGAATTTGGTGAAACCTGCAGAAACCCTGTATTGATCTAATGCATTTTTTTTACAGCAGTTTAATTTAGTGGTTGTTTTCATCCCAAACATAACAAAACAGTAAAGTTGCCCAGAGTGTATTGAGTTTTTAAGAAAATTCTAAGCATTTTCTCAAATTATGAGTCAAAATAAGATTTGTCACAAGAAATTCTGCTTGCTGAATATTTACAGCAGTTTAATTTAGTGGTTGTTTTCATCCCAAGCATAACAAAACCGTAAAAAAAACGTAAAGAGTGTATTGAGTTTTTAAGAAAATTCTAAGCATTTTCTCAAATTATGTCAAAATAAGATTTGTCACTAGAAATTCTGCTTGCTGAAACACAAAACAAGTTATAGCCAAATTAAGACTCAAAATCACCCCAGAGTGGATGAAAACATCCACAACAGCAAATATAAGAAACATTTCTTTTGAGGGAATGTACATATCATTTTTTTAAAATCATTTCTTTTTATTTTAGATTATAAAGTAGGCTATAAAAAGCATTGACGAATTTTAAAAGTGCAGGTTTGTATATTTTACAAACATGATTACAGGACATTCCAGAAATATACAAATGTACACACAATAGCAGACACGAATCATTCCTGGTCACCAACATATGCACATATATTGAAGATTTTTGCCATTAGAAATTACAGTCTGTAAAGACTCAACAAAGATCTAAACTTTCTTGATGCTTCTTAAAATTCACTGGTGTTTCAGACTGAATGGTGTTCATAGTTCATGCCAAAGGGAAGTGTTATAGCCACTACCTTCCTCTTTTTCCATTTGCATTGACATAAGCCACAATCACAGCTCTGTTCAGGAAGTCCTCTGCTTGCGTGATCGTTTCTGATGATCTAATCTAAAAGTCCGCATGACACAGCATGTGATTGGCCCACAGTAGCAATGGATTCAAATGAGAAAGAATAGTAGCATTAAGTGATTAAAGTTTGTCTTTGTCCAGAGGCACGCGGTTTACGTGGTTCCCTGGGGCGTATACACGGAAATGTTAGGAGATCTTGTTGTTGAGCTGCCCGGGATAATGTTCAAACTCTTTCTCGGCCTCCTCGCTGAAAGAATCACCTGAAAATCACAAGTTAATTTAAGTTTAAATGGTAAAATAACGACAATGATGTAATAAAATCCGAAATGCTTTCTACAAAATGACTAAAATACAGCATTTAGTTGCCAATTTTACTTCGTAAAGCATCTGCTACTTATAAGTACCAATCCCTACTGTTAACTGCCAATTACCTGCATATTCTTAAGATAGTGGCAGTTTATTAGCACTTATAAAGTATGATCTTATTCCTCATTAGCATACCCAATACATAAACCCTACTACTACCTTAATGACTATTAATAAGCAGCAAATTAGTCGTTTATTAAGCTAAAACTCTGTTAATGGTTTATTAATAGTGAGAATTGTAACTTCAAATAAAGTATGACCAGGTAAATAATACATGCATGTAGGGCTGCATGATATTGGAAGAAGAAAAATATATATTCTGAAATGTGTATATTGCGATATGAATCCAATTTGGCTAGATGAGTGTTTGTAAAGAATCTACTATTTTGGATTGATTGGGAAGATTCTGTAGGGGAGTGCATAAAATATAATAATCTACAAGCATGGATAAATTTAATACAGAAATATGCTAATTAAATAAACAACTTTTTATTTTTTTCCGAAGAGTGGAAATGTATTCAGGGATACAGTACAGTGATTGAATAATCAAATGTAAAATAATACTGCATTGTCTTCGTTTTATAAGCGATTCCATAAAATTAATTGTTATTAACAGAAGATGGGTACACTGTGGTCATAAAGGGATGGACATGGTCAGCAACAATACTCAGGTAGGCTGTGGCATTGACACAATGCTCAATTGGTATTAACCGGCCCAAAGTGTGCCAAGAAAATATCCCCCACACCATTACACCACCACCACCAATGAAAACCATTAAACCATTGATACAAGGCAGGCTGGATCCATGCTTTCACGTTGCTGAAGCCAAATTCTGACCCTACCATCCGAATGCCGCAGCAGAAATCATCAGAGACTCATCAGACCAGGCAACGTTTTTCCAATCTTCTATTGTCCAATTTTGGTGAACCTGTGAGAGTTGTAGCCTCAGTTTCCTGTTAGCTGACAGGAGTGACACCCGGTGTGGTCTTTTGCTGCTGTCGAACATCAGCCTCAAGGTTGGACATGTTGTGCATTTAGCGATGCTCTTCTGCAGACCTTAGTTGTAACTATGGTTGTAACTTTCTATCAGCTCAAACCAGTCTGCCCATTCTCCTCTGGCATCAACAAGGCATTTGTGCCCACAGAACTTCCACTCACTGGATGTTTTCCCTTTTTCGGATCATTCTCTGTAAACTCTATCCCAGTAGATCAGCAGTTTCTGAAATACTCAGACCAGCCCTTCTGGTACCAACAATCATGTCACGTTCAAAGTCACTTAAATCAGCTTTCTGATGCTCAGTTTGAACAGGTCTTGACCATGTCTACATGCCTAAATGCATTGAGTTGCTGCCTTGTGATTGGCTGATTAGAAATTTGCGTTAACAAGCAGTTGGACAGGTGTACCTAATTAAGTGGCCTGTGAGAGTACAGTGAGATATCGATGCTGAAACGATATATTGTGCAGATATATTGTGGGCTTAACATTGCATTTTCAGTTGCACATGACATAGTGTGTGTGTGTAATATATATATATATGTTATAAATATAGTTAGTATCGCCAACATCTAAAATATAGCAAATGGTTCAACTTTTATCTGTCTTTAATGGACTTCTTGTAAAAAAACAAAAACAAACTGCTGTTATTACATTTCTGAGCTAAACCTTAAAACTGCACTATGGTGTGAAATTGCATAAAAAAATAATTACAACTTGTTTAAAATAAAAAGAAAATAGCAAAATCAGTAATAAAAACCTCAGGCCTGATTTTACAAATGGCTATATTAGTAAATGGGACTTTTTTTATTATAAATTTCTAAAAAATATAAGAACTTGATTTATTTTGTAACTAAAACCATGTTGTCTGACACTATATACCAATTTTAAGTAAGCCAATTCCATCGAAAACTTGAATTAGCATTACTTTTGTTTAAATGAATGGCCCGAATGCTTCAAAACTTAAATTAATGCCCCCTTATTTTAATGCCGTCCTCATCTAAAATATCTGATTAAGCAAGCATATCATGGTTAATAGAACCAGACAGGTCTAAAAGCACACAGAGAGAACATCTCGTCTCACCGAGATGACACTTATGCAACCAGACACGATGGCCGTCGTATTTGCAGTTGCACCGCATGGCGTTGTTGGTGAAGTCGCTCTCAGCGACCTCAAAGTTGGGATTTATTATAACCTGAGAGAGAAAGAGAACAAGACTTATTGTATAATTATAATCAACCTTCATCAGAACATAAGTGTGGCTCCAAGTAATCACAACAATGTCTTTTTGTCGGTTAATCGTAATCCGGGTGGGTTTTCCGAGTAAAACCCTTCCTCCGGCCACCCGCTGTGTGTACTTAAGGTTTATTACATCATTAATCAAACCAAATCCTATTAGTATCCTAACTCTTGCATGCCTGGACGTGATAGTTTGTGCTGTGAATCATCTCCACCACTAGAGGGCAGAAGTGAGACGCCTTTTTACTGGTGAAAAGCCCAGACAATGGGGTCCTACGGGACCAAAGACTGCTCATGTAACAATCTTTGTAGCTAGTGTGCTGTCTAGAGTGGAATAAATATAGTTACCTGCAGAATGTAGTTTCCTGGCGTAACGTCTGTGATGTCAATCCACTGGCAGTCAATATCATGTCTGTACAAGTCCCAGCAGCCCACTGTGATGCCCTGCTCTCCAAAGTTAGCACATTCGTAGCGCTTTGAAACACCTGCAGAGAGGAAAGTAACACCTCGGTGTATTTTTGGAGAAACAAGCCATTATTCCAGCCAAACTAGCCTAGGGGTCATTCACACAGACAGTGTTTTTGCATCACACTGAGCTGCTTTTTCCATGTTTAGGATTTGAATGTGACTTTTTCAGTTTCACGCATGACATAAAAAACAAAAACACAGCTTAATTTTAGAGAATAAAAAAAAAGTAGCATGTTTATTTTGCACACATTTTTTGTTTTGTTTATTTATTAGCACACATTTTTATTCTTTAGGAAAACAATTAAAGGTGCAGTAGGTAATCTGCCAGAATGCTAACGTTAGCAAAATTTAGAAAATGTATGTCCCTCCCATCGCCCCTCAAGTCATGAACGTGCATCAAATAGATAACGATCTGATGACGATAGGGGTAAAGTTGGTTTCACATTGGCAAATATGGACTTTCTCCTCAATAATTTAATTTCAGAAAAGTATTGTTTGTAAATTCGAAATAGTGAAATCGTATAATCAGCCATTAGCTATGTTTCCATCCAAAAATGCGAATGAACATTATGTGCAAAACTAGATTATCGCAAAAAAGACGTGCGAATAAAGCAGCGTTTCCATCCAACGAGTCAAAGCGGACAAAATCGTCACATCCTGATTAACTGGCACCAAATATCAACAGTAAAAACGTAATTTGCTGCGGTAGGAGAAGCTGCGTGAATCTTTTCTTCATTTAATGAATGACTTGGGCCTCAGAAGGCAATCCTGACACGCAGTGAACGCGCTGTGGCGTTTGAAGGTTTCAGACGTGGAGCACAGACGCTCTTGATTCTGGAGGTCATTAATAACATAATAACACAATTACTTAAACGGTAAAGCGTTTTAGAATGGCCAAAACAACATTTCAGATGTTTTACGATGTGCTCTGCCTGCTGGTTTGTCCATTCACACACATTTTTATTATCACATGATCTCTTATAACAACATCACATGACCTTTTTTAATGCGCATACTGGAATTTATGCGGTAAAAGTGTTTCCATCGCAGTTTATGCGCATCTTATTCTACTCAGTTATGCACATCCATTTTTCATGCGCATTTTCAAAATGTATGCGCATCATGGCGTTTCCATCAACCGTTTTTTTATGCGCATATCCAAAATGCGAATAAAAATAGCTGGATGGAAATATAGCTAATGACTATAAAATACAACGTTGTTCAGTCTACACCAAGGTCATAATAGTTTTGGATTTTTCATTAGTATTAGTTTCTATTTCGTTTTGGCTTTTTGTTTTCAAATTCAGTTAGTTTAATTAGTTTTTAGAGGGAGACTTTATTAGTTTTTATTAGTTTCTATATTTTGAAATTGCTTAGTTTGTTTAATTTTGTTAGTTTCAGTATTAGTTTTAGTTTTTTTTTTCTAAATAAGAATATTTGTTAGGTGCGAGTTTCAAAATCGTCAGAATAAATATTGTATAATAAAAACTTAGCTATACATTTTTTGAAACCTGTATTTAGAGGGCACATGACCACTACCATCTACCCATCCTCAAATTTAAATACAGCAGCCCACAAGATAGCAGCCTTAAGTACAATATGTGTGCAAGGCTGCTTCTGAGGTTAGATACACAGTAGTGATGGAAAGTTCAGATATTTAACGTGGATGTTATGACTCAACATACCAATATGTAGTCATTCCATTTTGATTTTCTGTTGTGAAATAAAGTTACGTTTTTTTTTTCACCAGATCCTCTCATTTAAGCCCTCGGTTTCCCCGCGGTGCAGTTGTTCAAGTTTAGTTCAGTTACAGCAGGCTGTCGTGTGTTTGTGTTTGGTTCACTGAATCACGCATGTGCAGTATTATCGTTTCACAGCTTCTCAAATTTGATCTCAGTGTAAGGTCACTGTTCTAATAACTGAATAAGAGTATATATTGTATTATTTAGAGTCAGAGGGGCGTATTAGGCTTGTTAAAAAGTAAGTAGTTTATGGATGAGTGCTTACTGGAGATGCAAATCGTTTCAAATGATTCAGTTCGATTTGGTGAACTAGTTCAACCGGTTCATTTAGAAGTTTCGGTTGAAAAGATTAGTTTGCGATTAAAAAAATAAAACCCATTATTGGGTACAAACGTGTTAAAGTAATAGTTTTAAGTCTGTATTTATTGCTATCATCGTGCTTCTGTCATGTCCATTCGTAGTTTTTGTCGCGGGAGCAACAATGAGGATGACTGGAGGAGAACCGGCTCTTTCTGGCCAATGGCAGCAGGACTACAGACTCTGAGGTGCCATACGGGTCAAACACCTGCAGCGCGAAGTACATACTGTAGATTCACTTCTAAAAGACTAAGATTATGTATTAAATACATTTACAAAGACAGAAAAGGAGGTTTTTGCTATAATTTTAGTTAGTTTCAGTTAGTTCTAGTTTTTTTTTTTTTTCAGTTAACGACAATTATTTAAAATAGTTTTTTCCTTCGTTTTCATAAACTATAATAACCTTGACTTACACGCATCTGTACAACATCTGTCTTACCTTCATGGCACTCTGTATCTTCCAGACAGAAGCTCGCTTTATGCCCGTCTGCCACTTTGGTTCCATTAAGAGACAGCAGGTCATAATAGGTGAAGATATCCATACTATGATAATGCCTGGAGAGCATAAACACATGGAGAAACCATCACATATCTTCCAAATATTACTGAAAGTCATTTAAAAACATTATCAAAAGCGTGTGTCCAATAACTGACTTTACACTATCCTGGATAGTGGAGCGTACAAATCTGTCATTTTTATAGACGAAAAGAGATTTAGAAGGCCTTGGAGAGGAGCTGCAGTGCTGTAGGCCTGTATGAGGGAACTGAAGCTGTAGTGTAAACACCAGGCTCTCAGACACTGGCCACAGTCCCAAAGCCAGCAAAAGCAGGTTTCCTCATCATCGAAATCTGAGGTCTGCTAGCAGTGTAAACACAGACCGCCACAAAGAGTTAATGGAGACTATTCAGAAGCGGCCCGTATTCATAAATCAACTGAAAAATGCACGGTGTAAAAATACATTTGAAAAATAATTTCTAAAGTGCTATACCGTCTATATTGTACACTACCTGACCAAAGTCTTGTCACCTATCCAAGTTTTTGGAACAACAAATAATAACTTGACTTCTAGTTGATAGTTTGGTATCAAAAGTGGCTTATGTTAAAGGCAAATGTCTCTAGATTACGCTTATTTTACCAAAATAAATATGATCATGCCTTGATTTTTAAGTATTTATTAGGACAGTAAGGTCTGACTTTGCTTAGACAAAAGTCTTGTCACTTACTAGAAATAATGTACAGTATAGAATATAAAGTCATGCTGCAGTGGAAAAATAATTTATATTATGTATGACTTCCATGAGCTTGGATGACTGCATCCATACATCTCTGCAATGACTCAAATAACTTATTAATAAAGTCATCTGGAATAGCAAAGAAAGTGTTCTTGCAGGACTCCCAGAGTTCATCAAGATTCTTTGGATTCATCTTTAATGCCTCCTCCTCCATCTTACCCCAGACATGCTTAATAATGTTCATATCTGGTGACTGGGCTGGCCAATCCTGGAGCACCTTGACCTTTTTTGCCTTTAGGAACTTTGATGTGGAGGCTGAAGTATGAGAAGAAGCGCTATCCTGTTGAAGAATTTCCCCTCTCCTGTGGTTTGTAATGTACAGTAATGGGCAGCACAAATGTCTTGATACCTCAAGCTGTTGATGTTACCATCCACTCTGCAGATCTCTCGCTCGCCCCCATGCTGAATGTAACCGCAAACCATGATTTTTCCTTCACCAAACTTGACTGATTTCTGTGAGAATGTTGGCTCCATGCGGGTTCCAGTAGGTCTTCTCCAGTATTTGTGATGATTGGGATGCAGTTCAACAGATGATTCATTAAAAAAATTGACTCTCTGCCACTTTTCCAAATGATCAACAAGAAGTCAAACTATTATTTGTTGCTCTTACAAATGGGATCAACGACAAGCCTTTGTCAGGTAGTTTATATGCAACAGCAATTGTGAGAAGATTTTTTTTTTGTGGATCTCCAATGTCGAATCAAACTCAATCAATATAAGTGTATAATACATAAATATATAAGTGTAGATGTATGAATTTATATATTTTTTTAATTAATCCTTTGAACCATTCAATTAAACTTACATAAGTGGGAAAATATAGAAAATTGTAAAAACATTTATTTACAACTACAGGTTAAGTTATAAACAATAACACAATGGCAAGTCAGTAGCTGCATCTAAAAAACACATACTTCTGTACTTTATAGTACGCTATAACAGTATGTGAGCTGAGTAGTTTGTCTGAATTCATATAGTTTGAAAAACAGTATGCGAGAAGTACATTGATGACCTACTACTTCCGGCGAGATTCTGAAGTGCGCATTCGATGCAAGCTACGCTATCCAGTGATGCCCCACGAGAGAATTCATGAATGGGAGTGAATGATGCAACTGATGCGGGCAGGTCACGTGATCATGACAAAATGGCGGATGTAGTACGTCCGAGTTCCATTCATATTTATACTATATAGAACGTACAGCCGAGTAGTACATTTAAAGTGAAGTTTATCATCATTTTCTTGTCGGCTTAGTCCCTTTATTAATCCAGAGTCGCCACAGCAGAATGATCCGCCAACTTATCCAGCATTTTGTTTTTACGCAGCAGATGCCCTTCCAGCCACAACCCATCTCTGGGAAACATACATACATTCTCATTCACACACATACACTACGGACAATTTAGCTTACCCAATTCACCTGTACCGCATATCTTTGGACTGTGGAGGAAACCGGAGCACCCGGAGGAAACCCACGCAACAACGGGGAGAACATGCAAACTCCACACAGAAATGCCAACTGACCCAGCCGGGGCTCGAACCAGCAACCTTCTTGCTGTGAGGCGAACGTGCTACTAAATACTCCACCGTGGTGCCCAAGTGAAGTTTATTTATAAACTAATTTGGAGAGGATCACGTGCTGATGATTGCTTGCAGCTGGTCTTGCATTATTCAATTTATGATTCACCAATCAGACAATTCCTAAACCACTATAAATACTCTAAGTTCCATATAACAGCCATCTTCGTTTTGAAGAATCCCCCCTTCCACCCCTACTCCTCCTCTTTTCCTAGATGGGTGGCACGGTGGCCCAGTGGTTAGCACTGTTGCCTCACAGCAAGAACGTCACTGGTTCTAGTCCTTACCAAGCCAACCGACGTTTCTGTGTGGAGTTTGCACGTTCTCCCCGCGCTCACGTGGGTTTCCCCCAGGTTCCTCCAACCATCCAAAAACATGCAACTTAAGTTAATTGACTAATCCAAATCAGCACCATAGACATGCTCCTAGCAAGTAGTTATCTCTTAAGAGCAATCACTATCTGTTCATTAGCTACTACAGCAGGGGAGTTCTCGAGATCTACCTGAGCTCAAACTCTCCTCTCGCCTTGCAAACGGGAGGAAGCCCCGGGCTCGAGGATCTTATGAGCTCAGGGCTCTCTCCCGAGACAGCATGCCAAACAAGCTTTATAATCAATCAGTGTGAACTGAAGTGTGAACTCTTGAGTAGTAGGCGATTTTGGATGCAGCCAGTGATTATATTTTAATTTTGAGGATTATCAGTGTTCATTTATAAACAATGATTAAGGATAATTTGCCTATCAGATATTTTAATTATTGCTGTTGACATAATTTATTATTTTTTATGATAAATATACACTGTAAAAAGTGGTTAGTTACTTTAAAAAGAGAGCCCGTTGACTTACTGAGTAAATTTGAGTAAATTTATTGCAACTTGAAATGGTTAAGTGGACATTACTTAATTTTTTTAATTATACACATAATTCATTTAGTTAAGGTAATAACATTTACGCAAGTCAACTAATCACTTTAAAATCATTGGGTTTACTCACTTTTTAAAGTCAACTAATCATTTTAATATCAAAGGGATTACTCCCTTTTTTAAGTAAAGCAAACTAATTGCTTTTAATTAACCATACAAAAACGATTGATCATCATATTCTACAGACCTTAAATAACTATTAATCATAATTTTAAGTTATATAGAGAAAACACTAGTGTGGCATGGTGGCTCAGTGGTTAGCACTGTCGCCTCACAGCAAGAAGGTCACTGGTTTGAGTCCCGGCTGGGCCAGCTGGCATTCCTGTGTGAAGTTTGCATGCTTTCTCCGGGTGCTCCGGTTTCCCCCACAGTACAAAGACATGCGCTATAGGTGAATTAAATAGACTAAATTTTCTATAGGTTGCAGCTGGAAGGGCATCTGCACAAAACATATGCTGGAATAGTTGGTGGTTCATTCAACTGTGGCGACCTCTGAAATAGAGACTAAGCCAAAGGAAAATTAATGAACGAGAGAAAGTTCTAAAACTGTAACAAATTTGACCATGTTTTATGAACTTTGTCCAGGAGGTGGTGCTCATAATAGTCAATACTTTACTAACGCACAGTTACATGAAGGACTTGCATGTCTTTAAAGCAGAAAGCACAGATTAAATCAATTCAGTAGATTAAAAATGAGGTGTTGCATTTGATACCTTGCAGGCGTAAAATCGAATTATTAAAGCACTAAGCCCATGCTCTTCAGATTATAACCATGACGAACAGGATCCACTGTGAGATTGATATAACCAGTCTTGGATCATGTCGGCACACGTGTGTTCTTTTAAAACAGAGACCGCCAGCTTGAACTTTCATTCACCCTGTAGGCTGTCCAGGGTCTGGAGGCTTCTTCTGGTTTGTACGAAGAAATTTATATCAGTTTATGACCTCTGGAATCAGACGTTCAGCCAACATGACCACTCAGTGTTAGTAAAGCCATATGGGTCCTTGGGGCCGCAGCTGGATCAGGATGGAGTCTGAGTGAAGCTGCCAGACTCGAAAGAAAAACACACTTGATAGATCTCTGCTCAAACCAAGCAAAGCAATTCAAGCACTTTGAGCGAACAACATTGCCATCAGTGAACATGAACATCGGTGTATGCATTATTCAATCTGAGCTCAAGCTTGGATGCTGTCACGCTTCGGACTGAAACATTCTATGCAAATACACCAATGCTTAGCCAAAGCATTGCAACATACTCAACTGCATGCTCGACATGCATATCTGTACCAGTAGCAATCCTTAGTATTGAAACAAGTGCACGATTAAAGGGATAGTTCACCCCAAAATGAACATTCGGTCATCATTTACTCAGCCTTTAATTCTGAGTTTTGTTCCTTTCAACACAAAAGATGTTTTGAAGAATGTTAGAAACTTATAAACATTGGATTCCATTGGTTAGTATTTCATTTTACTACTTTTGGAAGTGGTGTTAGTGAGGCCAGCAGGGGGCGCTCAGAGTCCTAATGCCCCAGTAAAGTGAAGGGGACACTATACTGTCAATGAGTTTTTCGGATGAGACGTTAAACCTAGGTTTCGACTCTCAGTGGTCATTAAAAATCCCATGGCACTTCTTGTAAAGAGTAGGGGTGTAACCTCGGTTTCCTGGCCAAACTCCCTCCATCGGCCCTTACCAATCATGGCCTCCCAATCATCCTCATTTATCGAATTGGTTCTATCCATAGACTGTAAAAGATATGGACGTAGTATCCGTGACGTCACCCATAGGTTTCTGATGAACCCAAAAGAAGCTACTAGTAGGCGTGGCCAACCGTCGCCATTTTGTTCGCGCATCATCGCACCAACCGAGGCATACCAAACAAGGGCAAAGAGGCGGAGCGTGGGCAGAGCTACAGGACGCATGCTGGCATTTAGCTAAGAGCTATCTTATGGGAGAAACACATATTTCATTACCTGCGACTTGTTTGTGTTCTGACCACATGTGCTTGGTTGTAAACTATATCAATAAAGTGTTTAGACTGTTGAAAACACTGTTGTAATACATCAAGCCACTTAACATCGTTCTTATGACGTTTTCAACAGGAAGAAAGCGCGAATTACATCCAAATACTTCAGATATAGTCTGTGTTAGTAAATGCAGGACTATTTATTAAATCCAGGCAGAACACTGTATGACAACGCTTCAGATGACAATTTTATAGCCTACAGCTGATCAATCTGTCAGATTCTGGAGTGCATTAGAGTTCTGAAGAACATTATAAGTCATAAATTATCCTAAATAAAGCAATTACATTTATAGATATGGTATAAGTATATAATTTCACTCACCTGGGAAACGGAGGCCACGTGAATGGTTTGTGTGCACAACTAAGTGCACAACTAAGTGCACACAGCATGCCATATCATCTGATAATTGTAGGCAATAATTCTAAAAGGCAGATGACTGTGTAAAGCCAAATAAAACAACACAAAAATACGATGAATGTGCCGAGATCAGCGGCTAATCAGCCGGAATCAGCTGAGGTGACGTGACGGCGACCAGCGGGACTAGCTGTCACTCAAGTGGCCACGCCCTTAATTATGCAAACTTAATTTAGCTTAACATAAAGGAAACGGATGAGTTATAAAAAAAATTCACCCCCCTCACAGTTGTCATGAAGGGTAATATAAGCTATATGAACCAAAATCGTTCTTTGTACCAGGCTGTAAACACCTTTTTTTCTGCTGTAAAGTTGGCCATTTTAACAGTGGGCTCATTAGAGATTTGCTCTATTATGGAGCCAGGACTAGCGGAATTTCGATGAATTGCAGTTTTAGTTACTTCCGTATTGGCTTCCCGAGGGAGAGCGGGAGGTTGCCGCTTGGTTCTATCCCTATCTCTCCACTCCCCCTACAGCTGGTGTGTGGTGAGCGCACTGGTGCCATTGGCCTGTGGCTGCTGTCGCATCATCCAAGTGGATGCTGCACACTAGTGGTGGTGTGAAGAGACCCCCACTCATGATTGTGAAGCGCTTTGGGCAGATGGCCATACACAGTAAATGCGCCATATAAATACACATTACATTTACTTTTCAACATTGATGGCAGAATTTAGTTTTGGGTGAACTGTCCAGATGAACTCAGGGGTTCATATTTATCGGGGTCACCACATTGGAATGAACTGCCAACTATTCCAGCATATGTTTTACACAGCGGATGCCCTTTCAGCCTTAACTCAGTACTGGGAAACACCCATGCACTCATTCACACACACACTCATACACTACGGCCAATTTTGTTTATTCAGTTCACTTATAGCGCATGTGTTTGGACTGTGGGGGAAACCGGAGCACCCGGAGGAAACCCACGGCAACAGTGGGAGAACATGCAAACTCCACACAGAAATGCCTACTGGCCCAGCTGGGACTTGAACCAGTGACCTTCTTGCTGTGAGGTGACAGTGCTAACCACTGAGCCACGTCCAGATGAACGAATTTGGTTTTCAGTGTAAAATAAAAATGAAAACGCTGATATTAATTACCCTTGTGTACTTCCAGTCCCCTTAGACCGTCGTTCACCTTCAGAACTCAAATGAAGATATTTTGTATGAAATCTGAGTGCTTTCTTACATCTTCACATAAGGACCCAGAAACCGGAGGAAAGGAACCGAAAACATTCCATGTGACTTCTTCAACTGTAATCATTTGAAGCTCCAAGAACACTTTTGAGCTCCAACAAAATCAATTTTGTTTTGTCACACAATGTTCTTGTCCTTGGAGGTTTACCTGATTATAGTTGAACCGCTGAATTCACATGGAATGTTTGGTAACACTTTATTTCGATGGTCCATTTGAGTATCAGTAGACTGTCTGCTTAATATCTGTTGATACTGACATTCAACAGACTTTTAACTGACTATAAGAAACGCAAGTACATGTCAGCTTACACTAACCCTAAACCCAACCCTAAACCCAACCAGTCTACTTATAATCTACTGAGAATTAGTTGCAATGTAACTTAAATTCAACAAACGGACCATCAAAATAAAGTGTGACGAATGTTTTGACAGTGTGTTTGGTTTCTTTTCTGGACTTTGGAAGTCTCAGGACCCTTGCTGCCTATGATCAGAGAGCTGTTGGATTTCATCCAAAATATCTTCATTTGAAGATGAACAAAGGTCTCAAAGGATTGAAAGAACATTTGTAAGGCAGTACCTCATATCTTAAATAAGGAAAGATCCTTAATATGATTAGGACCACTGATAAGCCAGTTTTCTACTGCTGACTTAACTGTTTCCATTAAATGATGAACATTGGAACAAGATTCCTTGTTAATTTTCACATTCAGCTTGCTTAGTTGGGGTCAGTAGAGCTTCCCTATAGTTAAACCGACAAAAACTGAAAAGCTGCATTTCTGTGAAACAACTATGTGTATTAGACTCGATGGAATAAGTTACATCCTACCTTTTTTGTGGAACAATACTTTTGAGTCTATGAGGTAGACATCACACATATAAATACGAGTTGAAAATATAATGGCTACCAATCGTTATCTGCAAAGTTGATCAAAACTACCTGCTCCAATCAGTCCTTACTGTGGACACCCATACAGCTTAAGCGCAATTCTAGGCAGAAGTGGCAGTAATATTTTGTACACTATGATGTTTTTTCTTGTCCTAATATTGTTAAATTGTGACAAAATCATGTCGCCACCTCAAGCAATTGATGCGGAATCATCAAAATGACAAAAAAACAAAAAGATGTTGCATTCGCAGGAACTGTAAAGAAGTGATAACATCCAACAGAACAACTTTTGAGAGATTTCCCGCCAACATTTTTAAGCTAATGGCACTGATGTTTGGGCTGTGATGCCAGCTGGCAGTGAGAATCCTGGCAAACTTTACAATCTCATGTAAATGTGGTTTTCTGTTTACTTATTTGCATGGAAAAGCGTAAAAGAAATGAAATAGTCCAATTTTTGATAGTTCTCTGCTTATTTTGAGCATGTAAAGAAGGGCTGTCCTGTAGGGCCGGTGTCCTGCAGATTTTAGCTCCAACCTGCCTCAACACATCTGCAAGGATGTTTCTAGAAAGCCTAGTAAGAGCTTGATTAGCTTGCCCAGGTGTGTCTGATTGGGGTTGGAAGTAAACTTAGGCCCCGTTTACACTAGTGTGTTTTAGTTTTAAAGCGGCGTTTTAGCATGAAAACGATCTGCGTCCACACTAGCGTTTCACCCAGCGTTTCTGAACAGATCTCCGTACACACTACTCCACCAGAAACCTATATCACGCGACCATTCGTGCACTCTTGGCATGCGCGTTCAAGTATAAACAGGAAGCATGTGTCTCGCTCGGCATTTGGTTATTGTTAGTCAAGAAACGCTGGTTAAACGATGAACGCGATGGTAAAGAAAGCAAGAGAGGTCTTTTTGTGGACAGACGACGAGGTCGAGTTGTTACTTAAAGTAACAAATGAATATAAAACATCCATGGCTATTGAAAATACAGTGTTTACAGTGAAGGCTAGTCTGCTGTCTTCTGGTGGCGTTATAGTCATGTGCGCTTTATGAATAAGGGAAGGATACGCAATGACCTCAAAGCCCCCAATCTCAGCAGCCACGCCTCCGTTTTCAAATGTCTCCGCTTTCCCACATCCACACTGAGACGCAGCAGCAACGTTTTGGAATGAAAACGGCCTCTCCAGCATTTCCAAAACGCTCCGTTTTCGCAGCTCGAAAACTCCGGCGTAGTGTGGACAGATGGCGTAACTGTAGCAAAACTTATGCGTTTTAAAACGAAAACACACTAGTGTAAACAGGGCCTTAGCAGGACACCAGCCCCCAGGACCGAGTTTGGGCACCCCTGATGTAAATGCACTCAGTGAGACCTCAGGCAGACCTCAGGCATTACCTATGACATTCATGCCACACCCAGGAATGGCGGCCGAGTCGTGGCCGGAAGTCAGCCTTGCCGATGTTGTGTATCTCAGAGGAGAAGCGTAACAGGCGCCGATTGCCATACGGCCAGCTGGCTTGAGCAGCTGATTTGGCGAGGCAGTTTTCCTCTGCTGCACAGTACAGCAAGTGAAGGGGTCGGTCTTCAATGTAGACCGTCTGCTCCACCAATGGAGCGTTCAGCACTAGATCCGAAGCCACTATGGGTTGTGAGAGAAAGAGACCACAATGACATCCAAATAGAACTGTGAGTACGTTTACATGGAAAGCAATACAAATAAGACAGTACTCTGATTAAGAGTCTACCATGTAAACAGTGATTCTTGATGACCTTAATCTTACCTTAATATGTAGAGTATTCCTATTTCAGTCGCATTATTAAAGAGCAGTACAGACATGTGAACACCTTAACCAAACTATTACCATTTTGTACGACTTTTCACTACATTTTGACACACTGCAGTTGTCAGGTATTTGACGACAAACAAATGAGAATGGCTTAAAGCAAGAGATCACATTTTTGGTGCAAGCGGGAAACTAATGCTGCGTCCCAATTCGCATACTATCCATCCTAAATAGTATTAGAAAATAGACTTTGTATGTCCCAAACCATAATATGTTAAAAAGAGTATGCCAACGGTTCCCGGATTGTTTACTATTTCCGGTAAAACTCGAAGTGTAGAAGCGTCCATACTCTAGCCGCTGATATTGCCCACAATACATAGCACATTGGACTTGAATTTGTTTAGAACTACAAGCTCGGGTAAAAAACGTAAACAAACTACAAACATGCCGGACGCGCGAGACCAACCAACACGTAGCGAGGTTTCAGTAAAGTTGGTGAGGTTTTGGTGAATGGTTGTTAATTAAGACCTAGCCAACTGGAACGTGATTAAACCGTGTTTCCCATGTTATATTTTCATCTGCAACAACAATGTGAACTTATATCAAGATATGTTTGGACTTCTGAATGCAAAATTACCCAAAGACCTGAGGAGATTTCTCTGCATGAAAGACTCACGAGTTGCTGCTTTAGTAAGGTAGGTAAATGAAATAAGAATTGTGGATGATGTGTTGAGATGATTGACAAGGAGGTAGTAGTGTTACGTTTATGACGTTATACAGCTTGGGGACTGTCGCTTTTGCTGGTTTTGTTTTGCGTTTATAGGATCCGCGGGTTGGCTGTGTTGGATGTCAATCATTCGGGACAAGGACTGACGTGATATTGCTATTGAGAAGAGCTCCAATCATTGTGCTGCTGGATGGTGGGATGCTATATAAGGAAAACGCTGCATCAGTTTGGGATAGCCGGCATTTCGTGTGAACTTGAGCTGTGTTTGACATTCGTTTTCTGCGTATGTTTCTTTCCCTTTTTGCTTAGATTCGTCAGTGTTTGTTTAACTTTTGTTGGTGTGCTTCGTTTGCCATGTAAATTGAAGTGAAGTTTCATAAGCTAATTTCGAAAGGGAGCATGTGATATGATTTAGCACGCCTGGCTGATCATCTGTAATTTGTAATAATCCAATCAGAGCGATCCAAGCTTACTAAAAACGGATCATTTTTCCCTACTGCTCTATCTTCGTTTTGGAAGAATCCCCCCTTCCACCCCATCTCCTCCTTTTTTCCTCCCTTTCCTAAGGGGGAGCTTTCGAGACCTATCTGATCTCGGATCCCCTTATTTGCTTCTTGACTGGGCGGGAGCCTTGGGCTCAAATATCTCTGAGCTCACAGGGTTCTCTCCCGGGACAGCATGCCAAACCTGCTATAAACCCTAAGCATATCTAAGTGTGAACTCTTGAAACGTTTTTGTCTCAAACTTTTGAGAATTGAAGTGTGAACATCTTATCTGTCTATTATTCTAGACAGAGGAGAGGAATAGGTAAGATTTGTCACATGATGTATATTGTGCACACGCAGCATGACTTTAATTATACACACTAGGTTACAGATTTGTGCGACATTTGTAAGTTTTGCTTTGGAAGAAAAGAGTAGGTAAGATACGATGTCTAGGACATTGAAGGTTTACTTTTTATTTCTATAGTTTTAGAGGAAGAGTTTATTGGGTTAGTTAGTTGCTTTTTGTTTTATTCTTTTCTTTTGTCTGGCACAGTCCCTTCCCTCTGTCCTCCTTATGTCTGTTAATTTTTGTCAAATTAATAATTTGTAAAAATAGTTGTCTTATTTCTAATTATTTATGTGTGAAACCTTGTTTTCCCATAAACATTTAAAAATACACAGCTTGTTTATAATAAACAAGTTCACTTAAATACTTTAATATTTTTTGTGTCTTGTTGCTCCTCACCTATTGTAAATGGCAGCAATAATTACAACTGGCTTAATGTTTTCCTTTTCGTTCTCCCTTGGCCATTAAAAAGTAACAGAAAGGGATGTAACAAGTAGTATGTATCAAAGCTTGCATACTCTTCTGTTACACACTCAAAAGTATATACTTTTCCTTTACAAAAAAAGTGCATACTTTTAGGCGTAGTATAAGTATGTGAATTGGGACGCAGCATAAGACTATGCTCTCATCCAGCAGTTCTTCAGAGTTTGTCGCAGGGGGCGCAAATGAAAAGTTAGTGAATGAAAGGGCTGAGGTGGCTGTTGCTTGAGAATTTGTATACGGTGAGGCTCAAGCCAGTGACCTTCTTGTTGTGAGGCAATTGTGCTACTCACTGCGCCACTGGTTTTAGGGGCACTGAAGTTACAGAAATTGGATTATAAATATATATTATATATTTTTTGTTGTTCTTGCAGTTGAACTGTCACAAAATTAAAATCGAAATGGCCAAAATCACATATGGTGCAATGATGAACATGAACTGTTGCTGCGTGAAACGCCGGAGTAAACTAGCATCGAATGCTGACGTAATGACGTTAATCAAACTATGTAACATGTAAATGAAAGGAACATTCGAAAAGAAATTCACGTTAATTGTATTATTGTCTTATTCAGATTAAGGCAAATAGTTCGATTACTGATGTCCATGCAAACGTGGTTAGTGTTAGCTAATACAATGCTTGATACCTATGCCAACAAACTTTAAATACTTGCAAATCACTCACTGTCCGAGCAAATGACGCCAGCGGAAAACTGCGCTCCAGCTCTTTTGCAGCTGACGACAGAATGATGCTGACAGTCGGTCAAAGTCATCTCATCTCCCTTACACTTGACTCCACTCATAACCATCTCCGTCACGTTACTGCTGTCCCAGTACCACGTTTCCTTAACACAATGGGAACCTTTGTTAGTAGATGAATTAATTTACTGAACATAAATAAATAAAGAAACACAAGAATAGAAAGGTTGATATTTGATATATAATAAAATACCAAAAGTAATGGTAAACACTTAATTTGGTCAAACACAAGTTCAGCCACTCCATTAGTTGAGAGTTGTTGTTGCTGTTTGCTATAATTTGAGCAACAATGTTTAAATACCACGTCTAAGAATACATGGAAAGCCCCTTTCAGATGCAGACTCACTTCAAAAGATTTGAAAAACTTAATCTTATGCAGTGTTGCCAGATATAGCGGACTTTTTCCAGCCCAAAAGCTGTCCAAAAAACGCCCAAAATATTGATTAATATTTTATTTAATTTTAATAGATTTAAAATTAATCTAGTTGCTTTAATCTAGTTACCATAATGCCGAGTTCAGACTGCATGATTTTCAAAGTAGTCGTGTCACAGATGTTTTCACACTGCATGACTATCTGGGCTAGTGTTCTGTCGCTGCTTTGTTTACACTGCAAGATGGATCGGCGACAGGGAGTTTCACACTGCATGACTTCAAAATAGGAAGAATCGCAGATAACTTTGTCCAAACTACGTCTCACATCCAAAAACACATAGTATATGGTTTGTTATTAACTACATAACGAGAAAGAAGCCTTTAATGGGGTAGAAAATGTACATATTTGCTCACCTGGCTTTGAAGGGAATTAGCAATTTCTCCTCAACTTTTTTTATTTTTTTGACCGGGTTGGGTTGTTATTTTGCTTACATGACACGTCAAACAGACACGGGGTCTCCCGCCAAATTTACACTAATTTTCCCTCCATTTCTTGTGTCCGAATAAACTGAAAATGAGCGCTTTTAACTTCTCCTCAACCTCCCTCTGGCCTGCAGGTACCCACACTAGTGAATGCTGCTCTCTGATTGGCTGTAGGCGATCGCCGATGTTATTTTCAGTTAAAAACACATTTCACAAGGCATGATTTGAATCGCCGACAGCTCCAGATATTTAGCATGACAAATATCTCCCGGGCATCGGTGACTCATCGGCGATTTTCTCAGATCGCGTCTTTGATAGTTCATATTGTTTGATTGTCACTCACGTGAACGAGCGATTTCTCAAAACCTGTCGGCGAGTCAAAATCAGGGCTAAAATCATGCAGTCTGAACTCGGCATAACTGTCACAATTTTAACCATACGGCAAGTCACAGAACCACACCATAACTGGATCACATCGAAACTCTCACCCACACACTGCACTTCATGTTCTGTAGATTACACTACCTATTAGAGTATGTTTTACTTCTGAAATGGGGTGTAAATTCATCCTATTTGGCGTTTTAAATTCTTTTAAACATAATTAGGTGCTGCTTGTCAATCAGACCACGCTTCTATGTTTGTTTTTGCTGTCAATTGTGGGAAAAATGATCGATAAGTGTTATGATAAACCGCTGTGAGTTTAACTGCAGGTGCAGCTTGATGTGCGTGCTCGCGAAGGGGAGTCGGATTTGTCCAGGGAGTCTGATTTTGATACAACTTTACCTCCTCTTGCAGGTGGGCATACGCGGTTTGCGCTATGCACTGGTCACTAACTGAATGGAGTAGGTCAGGGGTGCTCAACCCTGTTCCTGGAGAGCCACCCTCCTGCAGATTTCAGTTGCAACCCATATCAAACACACCTGCCTGTAATTATCAAGTGCTGTTCAGGTCCTAATTAATTGGTTCAGGTGTGTTTGATCAGGGTTGCAACTGAAATCTGCAGGAGGGTGGCTCTCCAGGAACAGGGTTGAGCACCCCTGAAGTAGGTGCACACAGTTATGTTTCGTTAAATAAGTTGCATATAAAATTTTACGTTTCAAAACCACCCAAATTTTGTCAACCCGCCAATGCCATTTTTACTCGCAAAATCAAATTCAAAACCGCCCAATTGGGGGGGAACCACCCAATCTGGCAACACTGATATTATGTTCCCCTAGAAAATATTTATTTGCTCTAAATACAATACAAAAAGTTAATATTGGGAAATATTATAATAATTTGAAAAAACTCATTATTATAAAATAGGATTTAAAAACTAATCAAGCAGCACTGATTGATTAACCAATCCTACAGCGCCTTTCTTACTCACAGTGATAGCATGCAGGCAGTATTTGAGGCCTAACTGTCTGCACGCCACCATGGCTTCTCTTGTGGTCCAATTGTCGCTGCATATAGTTCCCCATGTGGAACTGACCTGAACCTCCACTCGACCCTCGTGATCCATCCTTCCCCCTACCAAACGGATCTGCAGACAGATCCCCACTGCAAGGGCTTAGCATGCAAACTTAGCTAAATACAGTGCTAACCGGGTACAGCATAAGCCACCTATGCTAATGCTTTGATTACATGGGATTTTAGTAGCTTGTTGTGAGTTCAAGAGGTAAAAGTGTACGGTTTTACCTATACTGCAAAGCATAAAGCTGTTCGCAATATGTCCCATTCACAATTTAGCTGTTATTGTGAAAGCCTAATGCAAATAAATGATGTTAATGGACGAATGTTTCTCAGAACTGTTAAATGGCTAAAATTGAAATGATACGCTACTTACAACAAGCTAAATCCATCAATAAGTTGAGGCGCTGTTTTAATAAGTGGATTTTATGTCAATTTGTCCTAAATGCTAAATAATTTAAGAAATCAGATAGACCTTTTTCTTGGCTGCTGCATGGAGGGCGCCATAGTAACCAGCGTCTTCCGGTAGAATGTTTAGAACTTCCGTTTACAGCATTTACAACAGGTAAGTTGCAATCCGAAAATGTATTTTAATAGCGTTTTGAGTGGATTACGGAGTGTTTTTGTGACACAGCTTTGAAAGGTGTGTGTTAAAGTCGTTATAATCTGTCAGTTCAACAGTTCACACTTAGCTGATGATTGGTAATAAGCTAGTTTGGCATGCTGTCCCGGGAGAGAGCCCTGAGCTCATAAGATCCTCGAGCCTGGGGCTCCCTCCCGTTTGCAGGGCGAGAGGGGAGTTTGAGCTCAGGTAGATCTTGAGAACCCCCCGCCCTCCTGCTGCTTATAAATTGCTATGAGGGTATGCTGCTGGTGGAATTTGGGTATGGTGCTGATTTGTTTAAGTCAATTTACTTATGTCTCATGTTTTGGACTGTGGGAGGAAACGGGAGGACCCGGGGAAAACCCACGCGAGCACGGGGAGAACATGAACTCCACACAGAAATGTCAACTGGCAAACCAGAGGCATTGTTGCTGTGAGGCAACAGTGCTAACCACATGCTGCCCTATAGAGAAAAAAGGGAGGAGAGAGGGAGGAAGGGGGGATTCTTCAAGACGAAGATGACTAAGGTAAGATGCTTTGGTTATTTATAAAGTTGGGAATCGTCTGATTGGTGGATTGTGCATTAGATGGACTCTGGGCCAGCCGTGTCAATCATAAGCATGTGATCCTCTTGAAATTAGTTTGTAAATAAGCTTCATTTGTGGTTTAAGCGTGAGAGAAAAAAACATTCTCCTAGTTCAAGTGTCTGCCGTCAGAAATACAGTGTGTGTGTTCACGGCAGCTGTTGAGCTGTTAGCTCAGCGGCTCTTCATTGCGCGCACACACACACACATGCATTACTTCCCTGCATTATAGAGCAAACCAAATTACTGGCTTGAAGCTTAGCAGGGAAGTAAGTCATGCAAGTTACAAAAATGACCAATATAAGTCCTGATACTCTGCTGGCTGATTTACATGTAGATTCTAATCGGGAGCCGTTTATGTAAGTGGGACAGTACAGGCTATGTGTGTGTCAAACATTTTGGTGAACTACATTTGTTTGGGTTGGTTATATATTTGAAAGAAAGAAACTGTTGACTTTAGCGACGACGAGGCTTCGTTTACTGTAAACGGCACAAGATGTTGTCTGGCAATGAGAGGATAATGCCTCACAGCAGCTGTTTTCCATCCTATTAGATTGCATTTTTAATGATCAGTCCAGGAGGTGGCGCTGATCGACAACAGTATTGGTCTAAAGACGTTAAAAGCAAATAAAATAGATTAAAGCTATCATTTCAAAGCTGTCCAAATGTGACTGTTTATACGCATCAGCTGCCGACCGGAAGTTTTTAGCATTCTCCTTGCGCATACACGCAAAGTATAATGGGTAATTTTACGATCCAAGATAAAGGTCTGTAGAAAGTACTAGGAAATACTTCAAAACTAGTCCGATCAAATAGGCTGCATCCGAAATCGCTTACTACTCAGTAGGTTTTGAATTTAAACTGACTACTCGACTGTTAGAAAGTACGTTCTATACAGAATGAATGTGAGTAGTATGAATAGAACTCAGACATGCTACATCTGCCATTTTGTCATGATCGCATGACACATGTCGCTTCACTCCCATTCATGAATTTTTAATGTTAACGTGATAAAGAAACTCGATAAATGAGAAAATTCCTTAAAAGTAATTAAAGTTCATTGTACAATATCTTCACTAAGCAAAATGATTTATGATACTGAGCCTTTCAGTATTAATAATTTACCAACTGGGTAAAAAAACACTTGAGTAAAAAAACACTTCAGTTTTTATGAGTATTTTTGCAGGACCTTGAGGTACCTGTTCAATCTGATGAGTAAAAAAAAAATTATAATGCAAAAAATGACAAAAGATGTCCAAACACTAGCTATACCCCACTTCAGATTACCATTTTATGATGAAACATTGTGTTCAAATGCTTAAATAATTCAGCAATCCCATAATGTGAATTCAAAGCCTGCACAGAAATGGCACCCACAGGAAGCTCAGCAGAACACTCATTAATCGTAAAGATGTTTCCAGATATTCCAGACATAATCAACACAGAAAATGTGGAAAATGTGCATAGTCTGTCTGGGTCTCGTTAATGCTCTGCAGGTTAAAAACTGTTCCAAAACATGCCGTCACCACTTATTGAAACTGCTTAAAAAGCTGATTTTCTGATTGTGCAGCAAACAGTGCATTCATTTATCCTTGTTATTATTCATATAGTAATCAATATTTGAAGTGGATCAAAATAGTTGACAGAAAGACAGAAATGGATGTTGTTCAATAGTTTTTGGACAAATTAAATGAAAGGTTTGGATCCACTTCAGATGTTGACTACTGTAGTATTCTTGCATTGGTTGTTATTTTTATAATGAGCTGATTTTTGCTAGCTGGAGTGAGAGGAAATAAGTATTGCACATGTCACCATTTTTCTCAGAATACATGTTTATAAAGGTGCAGTTTACTTGAAATATTCACCGGATGTTGGTAACATTCATGCATTCATTCATTTTCTTGTCAGCTTAGTCCCTTTATTAATCCAGGGTCGCCACAGCGGAATCAACCGCCAACTTATCCAGCATATTTTTTACGCAGCGGATGCCCTTCCAGCCGCAACCCGTCTCTGGGAAACATCCATACACACTCATTCACACTCATACACTACGGACAATTTAGCTTACCCAATTCACCTGTACATGTCTTTGGACTTGTGGGGGAAACCGGAGCACCTGGAGGCAACCCACGCAACCACAGGGAGAAC
Organism: Danio albolineatus; assembly: GCA_903798035.1. NCBI lineage: Eukaryota > Metazoa > Chordata > Actinopteri > Cypriniformes > Danionidae > Danio > Danio albolineatus. The sequence goes on from CAIGQQ010033255.1 coordinate 6,140,263, forward strand.
ATGCAAACTCCACACAGAAATGCCAACTGACCCAGCCGGGGCTCGAACCAGCGACCTTCTTGCTGTGAGGCGAATGTGCTACTCACTACGGCACTGTGGCGCCATGTTGGTAACAACCAAAGAAATCCATATATGCAAAGAAAACTAAACTAGTTAGTATACAAATGAAGTTATGTGTAGGGCCAGACAGAATCTGCGGACATTTTTTGCTATTTCTGCACAGATTTGTGGAATGACTATAGGAGTATCATAACTGAAACATTAATATATGAAATAAAAAGTAATACCTTTTTTATGTTTACAATGTGAATCCAATTAGATGCACTTTATCTGGTAAACAAAGCAAGTCTCTCATTAAAATATCTACTATAAGACAGAAAATATTATTTTGTAAACTATTGTAAATATATCATATAAATATTTTTATATTAGTCAATAATATTACTGAAATTAATTTTAAAAACTTAATATATATTAATTTACACAAGTAAATACAAATAATCAATGATGGTTATGTGTAATAAAATGAAATGACACAGGGGAAAAAATATAGAACACATAAAGAAAGGCAGGTGTAGAGAGGCAGTGAAAACCCGCTTAAATCTCTCAGTAGTTCTTCAGTAACCCTCTGCCCTCGTCACTGTAAATGAATATTAGCTGCTTCAGTTCTACATTTAAACATTTCAGCAAGACAATTTCAGCAAGACAATGATCCAAATAAAACTCTCAAATGCTTTCAGAGAAAGAAAATCAAGTTGTAGAATGGCCCAGCCAATCACCTGACCTGAATCCAATAGAAAATACCAAATAAAGCTCAGATTTGATAGACGAGACCCACAGAACCATTAAGATTTTCACACTCTGTTGAAGTCTGTGAAACACCTGAGCAATGCATGTGACTTCATTCTCCATATGAGAGGCGACTTTAAGCTGCCATCACCAAAAAAGCCTTTAATATAAAGTATTAAATAAGTTTCAGTTGTTTCCGTTCTTATTACACATAAATCATTTGTCAGATTTAAAATATTGTTTTATTTTTGTTTGTTTAGTTTTTTTTTTTTACCAAAATCTGGTTCAATTCCATGTCAACAGCTCCTGAAAAAAAACATGACATGTTCAATATGGCGTGTTATTTCCCCCACTGTATTACTGTTTTTGTGTGTGTGTGTAAATTCACTTAACAAATTTCAATCTACTTACTGCTCTGCATTTTTGCAACGTTTTACATGGTGCTATTTCTGTGCAACCCCTCATGCGTTCATTCTATAAACCCCTCGTCTGTCTGTGTATGACCTGTTATCTTACTTTTAGACCACTGCTGGCATGTCCCAACCCCAGCTGTCTGCACACTACCATGGCCTCCCGTGACGTCCATCCGTCCCCACAGATCAAACCCCAGTCCCTCACCCCACCGCCGGCAGGAAGCAGCAGCTCCACCCTCCCCTCCAACCGCGTCCGACCCCCTGTCAGCCGGATCTGCCATGGGTTAAACAGCAAAGCAGAAGAAAGAATTAAGAACGTTGACTTTGATCGTTTAATAGGATTAGCATTGCTACTCTAGGGCTGACTTTACAATGCATTGCATCACCTATTTGAATAAAAACATGCTCATTTTGAATGGTTTTACACATTTTAGTGGTGCAATGATTTGGTTTAGCCTTAGTTCGTTTTTGTAGATGGTCGAAGGAAAATGTTTAAGCAGTAAAATGCAAATTTTTGCATTTCAGTTAGTAAATGAACACACTGATGAAGGAGGCAGAGGTTTTTATTGACTTTAGAGTCTGACAAACTCATTCTCATTTACTAAGCACAAAAACTGTTAGAATTAAACAGACTTCATTATTTATTTATTTATTTATTTATTTTTTTAGAGCTGCACAATATATAGTTTCAGCATCAATATCGCAATGTGTGCATCAATAGTTACATCCATGTGCAATGCTGAGTTTATATGTTGGGATTGAAGTTGACCAGGATTTGTGTTGTAACTGCAGAGTTTAAAGGTGCAGTATGTAAGTTTGACACCCAGTGGTTGAACTAGGTATTGCACTCCCGGTTTAAAACACATGCAAGAGCAGGTTGTCAGATTGATGACAATAACAGCAGTGTGCCTGACTGTCGAGCCTAAAGGCTGCTTTAAGTCGTGTTCTAAATAAAAGCAACGGCTTTTAATATTTTCCATATTAAAGAGTTGTTGTTTCAACCAACACCTGAAATTTGTATATTAGAAATTTTTGAAATTTTCTAAAATTTATATTTTCTAAAATTTATATTTTTTTCTTGCAGCAGAACAACAGAAAACTGACAAGGATCACCTCAGGTACACCTCATGTGCTTTATTCAGTGTTAAATGCTAACAATGTGAGTTTGAATGCTATTTCACATGCCATTTATTGCCGCATACTGAAAGCAGCAGCAGATAGTTCACCTCAGATCTTGAAAATAAAATAAACGTTTGAAATTGAACTGTGACTCGGCGCAAACCAACACATATCAGTGATTAAGCATCTTCATTTAATAATATTAAAAAGGTTTAAAATATTATAATTCAATTATAAACCTTACCATTTCGTTGGAGTGCAGTGAGTGCACTATTCTGTGCTTCTGAATGGCTGTATTTACATTTCTGTCGTGATTTGTTTTGTGCAAACAGCCCAATTGTGCTGTAAATCTGGTCACAGAGCCTGTTGTTAGGACACGTGGTTACAATGTAATCTGCTCAACTAATGTTTATGTTTGTGATGTTTATGTTATTTGCTAATTAATAACCACCTCATGTGGAACTGTTTCAGAATCTGCTACTGGACACCGGAGGTTGCATTTGAGAGTCTTCCTGACTGACATTTTATCTACCCATCAGATTATGCTACCAATCCTGTATTTGAATGGTTCTGATGTTGGGGTTAGGGATTAGGTAGGTTAGGGCGATATTACAGCTTCAAATCACATAACTTCACGCTAAAATTTACACTGGTAGCAAAATCTGATGGGGAGCATACTGCGTCATTAAAATGTGCTACCTACTTTTTGAATAGGACGTAGGACAATCTGGCAAGGCAGGACAAATCAACAGAACACCGGGACCAAAACAAAGACACGGAAAACGCATTTTCAAAGCAGAATATCTGACTTCAGCATTGTTTTTCTGATAAACAAGAATGTTCACTTGGCATGTTTCTCAAATATCTGCAAACAAATTAAGGTATTTTTATGCTTTAGAAGAGTCAAAACTTACATACAGCACCTTTAACTATGAGGCAGTGAAAGTTTTGCATTTGCTTGTGTGTTTAGGGCCCGTGATTGTGGAACAAGAGAATTTAAAGTATTCAGGCACAAAAAATTGTACTATTTGTAACTTTAATTAATATGTATTGTATTGAATACTTGGTCCCACTTTACATTAGGTGGCCTTAACTAATTTGTACTTACACTGAAACTAATCATTTGTTATAATGTACTTCTGTAAATACATGTTTTTACATTGTTCTTATGATTGATTAAATGTAATTACATCTGTAATTAATTTCTGCAACTACGCTGTTGACCAACTTTTACACCTTAATCTACTCTTAAATGTATCCATACCACCAAAACTGCCCCTAACCCTACCCATATTCCACCTCGAGAGCACCAGAAGTGTTCCGCAATGCATTATAAACACAGTAAGTACATTGTATTTATTTTTCTGATGCAAGTACATAGTAGTTAAGGCCACCTAATGTAAAGTGAGACCGAATACTTTAAACAATGAATACTTTAGTGTTATTTTACATTGGAGTTTTCAATTCCATTACCTGAATACTGTTAGATTGCCCAGAAAACACTGTATATTTCATATTTATCTTTATGTATTCTATTTTATAAACGATTTACTCAAATTAATAAACACTAATAAAAACAGAAATCATGTATATAACGCAATATAAAGCTGAAGTCAAAATAAGTCAAAAGCCCTCCTGTGAATTTTTGTTTCTTTTTAAAAATATTTCCAAAATGACGCTTACCACAGCAAGGAATTTTTTCACACTATATTTGATGATATTTTTTATTCTGGAGAAAGTTTTATTTGTTTTATTTTGGCTAGAATAAAGCAGTTTTTATTTAAATAGTTAAGTATTTTTCCCTGACTGTCTATAGAACAAACCATCATTATACAATGACTTGCCCAGTTACCCTAACTAGCTTAATTAACCTAGTTAAGCCTAGCTGAAAATTAGTATCTTGAAAAATATCTTGTCAAATGTTATGTACTGTTATTATGGCAAAGAAATCAGATAATAGAGATGAGTTAATAAAACTGTTCATGTTTAGAAATGTGTTCGTTCATAATCAGTCTTCGTTCCGATAAACAGAAATTGGGGAAAAAATATACAGGAGCTAATAATTCTGACTTCAACTGTATATCGTAGAAAAGCGAACTATTGTTATGTCATATTTCTCCAATATCTTGCAGCTAAAAAAATCTTAGCTTGCTTGTAATTAAATCGTGTGTGTCTGACCAGTTTCTCGAAGCCCATGTAGGGAATATTGCAGATGACGGAGGCGTCCTCCATGTGTTTGCAGTCTTCAGCGGTGATGCTCTTATGAGGACAGTCCCACAGACTCTTCTCATCGCCACCGCACTGAACCTCATTCATGTAGATGGGACCCATACCTGCGGATAGGAGACCATGACAGGGACCATAGGAGGCTTTCAATTGGTATATATATATTTCTTATCTTTATATGTTTGTTTGTTTGTTTGTTTTCAAATGTATCAAATGTGTCTCAAACTTGCAGCGCAGCTTCTACTAGGCCTGTCACAAAAATGAATATATCTATTTATCGCACAACACATGGACATGACCTCAATCATTTTTGGTGATGCAATATATATCGCCCACACATCAAAAGCAATTCTAGCAACATTTTAGATCTCTATCAGAGATGTCAGAGCCAGTATGGTTAATAAACACTATAGTATTTACTATAAATTACTTTAGTATAGTTTCACGTGGGTGTCTGACAGCTGAGAATTGATATTTAATATTTATTTGTTTAGGACAAATACGTTTTCACATTCTGTTTGCAGTGCGTATTTATTCAATTGTTAAAATGACTTTAATTAAATAAAATGTTCTTGAGAATAAAATATGATGTGTTCTTTAGAAGAGTGAACTTAGATTGTGGTGCTATTATATTGTCATTCTGGCATTGTATAATGGGCATAAATGGTCTTAAAATGACAATAATATCGCAATATATTTTGGTGCAATATATCGCACAACAAAAAATAGATATTGTGACAGCCCTACTTTCAACCAAGCCACTCTGAGAAACCTAAAACTCTGTTATCATGAGCTACTCATAAGTGTATTTATATATACAGTGGTCAGCATAAATGAGTACATCTCATTTTGAAAATGAGGAGTTTTATCCATTTCACAGTGAATATATGTAATATATATTGGTGCATTTAAAGTAAATCAGATTTATTAAAATATATATCTTTATTAAAATAATATTAAAATAATATTTTAGTCACCAATCATCTTTATAAACAGAAAGAGAATACATTTAAATGCAAGCTAAATATTGAAAAAAAAAAACTAATTTCAACTAAATAAAAAAAAATACTTTTTTCTTGATTTTTCCTTTTTTTATTAAATTCTATTTAATATTTTCCCCTAACATATAAATTTGGGTGTAAATTTTAGGTCGTTTATTGTAGTTTTTTGTTAGATTAGCTCGATATTTGGCTTCAGTAGTGACCAAATTAATGTGCATGCACAAATATAATATTATAAAGCGTCCAGTTGAAATATTAAATTAAAATATATATAAAATATAGATTTGTGTGGGGTGTACTCATATTTGTTGAGCACTGCATAGATAGATACAGTTAAAATCAGAATTATTAGCCCCCCTTTGAAGTTTAATTGAGCTTTTTATATTTTTCCCAAATGATGTTTAACAGAGCAAGACATTTTTCTCAGTATTTACTATAATAATTTTTCTTCTGGAGAAAGTCTTACTTGTTTTATTTCACCTAGAATAAAAGCAGTTTTAATTTCTTTTAAAAACCATTTTAAGGTCAAAATTATTAGCCTCTTTAAGCTATATATTTTTTCGGTAGTCAACAGAACAAACCATCGCTATACAATAACTTGCCTAATTTCCCTAACCTGCCTAGTTAACCTAGTTAAGCCTTTAAATGTCACTTTAAGCTGTATTGAAGCGTCTTGAAAAATATCTAGTAAAATATTATTTATTGTCATCATGGCAAAGATAAAGTAAATCAGTTATTAGGAATGAGTTATTAAAACTATTATGTTTAGAAATGTGTTGAAAAAATCTCTCAGTTAAAACAGTAGTTGGGGAAAAAAATAAACAGGGGGGCTAATAATTCAGGGCGTTTAATAATTCTTACTTCAACTGTATGTGTGTGTGTTCAGACAAGTATAAAATCTGAATAATTAGTCAAAACCAGCCAATGAAATAATTTAACATTGATTAATCACCCAAATAATCATTTGAAAAATTAATTATCAATTATTATTATTATAATTATCATTATTTTTTGTTTTGTGGCCCTCATGGAAAGTTATATTTGCGCAAAAGCTGAGCCTGATATTTATTTATTTATTTTTTCAATTTTTCACACTTGATTAGTGTTTTTTTATGAATATATATATATGTGTGTGTGTGTGTGAGCCTGGACAAACAGCCAACAATACATTTTGTGGGTTTCATTTTTTAAATTTGATTTTATGTAAAAAAAAATAATAATAATAATAATAAAACATGTAAAAGATGGTGTTTCATGAAGTTATTTTGTAAATGTTATAATGTAAATACATATACTTATTTTTTATTAGTAATATGCATTGCTAAGCTTTTATATTTATTTTAAAAAGACACTTTGTTTTTGTATAAGTGTGTGTGTTTGTTTGTGAGTTATTTAGTTAGTTAGGTAGTTGGATATATGCTCACCTTGGCCCATTCGTGCTCCAGTCAGAGCCTCTTTAGCTGTGCCGAAGCCCAGCTCTCTGCACACTACACTGGCGGACTGCAGGTTCCAGCGGTCGTCACACACTGTACCCCACTCACTGCCCTTTAGGACCTCCACACGGCCCTCACCAGCCTTTGCACCACCCTTCAGACGCACCTGAGACTGCAGAATGAGAATTTCCATTAGTACAAAGCCACAATACAGGTGTTCTTTTAAATACAGCTAATATTTCCTATGCACTGCAAAAACTCCTTATCAGAGTGTGTGGTGTTTGACCCCTGATAAATATGGCACTAAGCTGAAGGAAAATGAATGAATATCATTTTCTTTTCGGCTTAGTCCCTTTATTAATCCGGGGTCGCCACAGCGGAATGAACCGCCAACTTATCCGGCATTTGTTTTTTACGCAGCGGATGCCCTTCCAGCCACAACCCATCTCTGGGAAACACATCCATACATTCTCATTCACACACATACACTATGGACAATTTAGCTTACCCAATTCACCTGTACCGCATGTCTTTGGACTGTGGGGGAAACCGGAGCACCCGGAGGAAACCCACGCAACCACGGGGAGAACATGCAAACTCCACACAGAAATGCCAACTGGCCCAGCCGGGGATCGAAGCAGCGACCTTCTTGCTGTGAGGCGAACGTGCTACCCACTAGGCCACCGTGGCGTCCCATGAATGAATATATTTTGTTGAATTAAGCTTCAGTATTTTGAGAAGCAAGTAACAGTTTTACATTGTAACTATACTGCCAGGTCTTAATTTGAATAAGTAATTGCAGACAATATTATTCATACAATAATCTTGTCTGAAGTTTAAATGCTTTGGCTCATTTTAATTCTTGAAATAAGAGGAATTCTCCAGGTTAGTAACACCTTTTCAACAAGCTGCAACCTCCCGCTCTCCCTCGTGAAGCCAATACTGTAGTAACTGAAACTGCCATTCATCGAAATTCTGTTAGTCCTGGCTCCTTAATAGAGCACATTTCTGTTGAGCCCACTGTTAAAATGGCCAACTTTACAGCAGAAAAAAAAGGCCTTTACAGCCTGGTACAAAGAGCAATTTTGGTTCATATAGATAATATTACTCCTCATGATGACTGTGAGAGGGTGATTTTTTTTTTATAACTCATCCGTTTTGTTTATATTAAGTTATATTAAGTCTGCATAATTATGGGCGTGGCCACTTGAGTGACAGCTAGGTCTTGCTGATTGCCGTCACTTTACCTCAGCTGATTCCGGCTGATTGGCCGCTGAACTCTGCATTTAGGTCATAGTTTTGTGTTGTTTTATGTGGCTTTACACAGTCAGCTGCCTTTTGGAATCATTTCTTACAATTATCAGATAATATGACTTAATTGCGCTCACAAACCATTCACGTATCCTCCATTTCCCAGGTGAGTAAAATTATATACTTATATACCGTATCTATAAATGTAATTGTTTAATTTAAGATAATTTGTCATTTATAATGTTCTTTAGACCTGTAATGCACTCCAGAATCTGACAGACTGATTAGCTGTAGGCTATAGAACAGTCATTGTCATACAGTTTTATGCCTGGATTTCATCAATAGCCTTGCATTTACTATCACAGACTATATTTGAAGCATTTGGAAGTAGTTTATGTTTTCCTCCTGTAGAAAAACGTCATAAGAACAATGTTTAGTGGCTCAATGTATTACAACAGTCTTTTAAAAAGACTAAACACTTTATTAATATAATACACAACCAAGCACATGTGGTCAGAACACAAACGAGTCTGAACGTTAAAGAAGTATTAAGTGTTTCTCCCAAAGAAAAGCCTGTCTAAGCAAAATGGTAGATCTTATTTAGTTAACCCTGGTTGGAGCACTTACGCGCGAACAAAATGACGCCGGTTGGCCATGCCCACTTGTAGCTTCTTTTGCACTCTTAAAACCTATGGGTGATGTCACGGATACTATGTCCTCATCTACGTCCACACAACATAAGAAAAGCTATTAACAAGCAAAAAAATGAAGAGTTCCACACAATTCCTTCACTTTGTCCCAACACAAATCGATTAAGCTAACTTGTTGTCCCCAAAAAATACCTCAAGAATTGTGTTGATTCAGCTCATTTTAAATAAGTAGTATGAAAAAAAGCAGAAGAAAAATATTATTTGAGTGTAGCTTTAAGACTAAATTAGACTAAATATATTGTTTGGAATAAGAATAATGCTTTATTTCCTTTATTAAAGCCTAAGTAAGTGTTCTTATTTCCAGAAATCTTACCAAATTTAATTATCTTACTGCACTGGCAGATCATTTGACTTCTTTCTAATCTGTATCTTCTTAAAATCCCTATGAACCGGAAGCTGCGACCATTTTTTTGTTGGTATTGTGACGCAGATCCTAAAGCAGGGGTCACCAATCTCGGCCCTGCAGGTCCAGTGTCCCTGCAGGGTTTAGCTCCAACTCGCCTCAACACACCTGCCTGGATGTTTCAAGAATACCTAGTAAGACCTTGATTAGCTTGTTCAGGTGTGTTTGATTAGGGTTGGAGTTAAAATCTGCAGGACACTGGCCCTCCAGGAACAAGTTTTGGTGACCCCTGTCCTAGAGAAGCTAAATACTAAATGGGAAAACAGTGGGCGTGGCCTGTTTTATCTACTGCAAGCTGATTGGATGTAGTAAAGTAGGCATTTCATTGAGAAAGATTGGGAAAAGGTTGTCAGGAGATTTGAGGGGCGTAGTTAAGTATGTTAGTCACGCCCAATACCTCAGGCCCCGTTTACACTAATGCGTTTTCGTTTTAAAACGCATAAGTTTTGCTACGGTTACGTGTTCCGTCCACACTACGCCGGAGTTTTCGAGCCCTGAAAACGAAGCGTTTTGGAAATGCTGGAGAGGCCGTTTTCATTCTAAAATGCTGCTGCTCCGTCTCAGTGTGGATGGGGAAAACAGAGACATCTGAAAACGAAAGCGTGGCTGCTGAGATTCGCTACTCGATTGGGGCTTTTGGGTCATTGCGTAACCTTCCCTTATTCGTCAAGCCCCTATCACATGACTATAACGCCACCGGAAGACGGTAGACCAGCCTTCACTGTAAACAACATGTACACAGAAATGGGAGCGTTGCTTGCACTATTGTCTGTTTTAGGCGCCATTGTGCAGTTAAACTCTGCTTTTTTCACTACAACTTCTGCATATATTCACAAAAGACAAGCTACTGTTTGAGCACTCGCTAATCGCTCGCGTTTCAAGCGGCATAAGCCCTATTTAGAATGCCGAGCGAGACACATGCTTCCTGTTTATACTTGAACGCGCATGCCCAGAGTGTGCGAATGGTCACGTGATATACGTTTTTGGTGGAGTAGTTTGGACGGAGATATGTTCAGAAACACTGGGTGAAACGCTAGTGTGGACGTGGATCGTTTTCATGCTAAAACGTTTTAAAATTAAAGCGCACTAGTGTAAATGGGGCCTCAGACAGACGTAATCCGAGAATTTAACTGAAAACAAACAGGAAGTGCATTTTCAGATTTCAATTTTAGATTACAAAGGGCAAACATTTTTTATTTTCTTAGTGACATGCACAGATGAATCGATCGCCACAAAACTAGCAATGTGAGCTAAAAAAATCAATATGGCTAGTTTTGATTTCATGGGTACTTTAAATCATTCATTAACTCCTCGCATTTAGAAAGTTTTGTTGCAGTGTAATCAGAAATCCTGAACGTCAGTATAAAATGAAAACATTTTAAAAAATAATGGCATCATGTGCTCACCACTGGATTGAGCTTGACTCTGCGTGCTGTACCCTGTGTGAACAGCGGCCCGGGCACACAGCTGACCACAACAGCTCCTCCACCGGGACAGGGGGCGCTAGAGTTTGCCCTGCTGAACTCCATCGTGCATGCAGAAAGATGAGCCTCGTTCCCTGTGCAGGCCACCGAGTGGATACGGTAAGCACTTTTAACACTAAACAGAAACACAAATTAATAAATGAATATTAAAGGTACAGTAGGTGATTGTCTTCAGAAACATTTTTTGTTGTGCCGATTGAAAGTCTTCACAGTCTGATAGTAATGATTAAAATAAATGATGTGAATGTGTTTTTATATTCTGGGTAAGGCATAAAACTAAAAGTGTTCATCCAATTAAATATTGTCGGACCGACATCTCCCATAATTCCGATAAGTAGCTCAAACTGTCTGTCAACAAATGTAGATTTGGGCTTCTGCGCATCTCTGTTCACGCATATCTGCCATTAGCGTGGGCACGCCTGCATGCAGGGCGCAAGTTCACGACACGTGCTGACGAGACAGTCACAGTCACGGTAAAATCAAATGCTTAATTGAAACTTTTTAAAACCTTAATCAATATTGGAGTTAATTTTTGCACGCTGGAGGAAGGACGACACCATGGCTGAAGTATTACTGTTAGACAGGTAATGTTTTGTTAAAAACTGTTTTAGTCGCCCAAAGCTGATCTTGGGTTGTGTTATGAATGGGTTATATGCACTGAAGTGTTGATCAGTCACTGAAATCTCCCAGAGATAGATTGGTGTGACTATTTTCAGTTTCATAAGGGACCTTAAAGCATCAATTATGTTGATTTTATTTAATTTAACAACAAAACATCAGTAAATAGCGCTATTTCGCCGTGCCTGCTTTACTGAGCTGAGTTTTATATTCACATTGGTTTATATTTGAACAATAACAGCCTCCCTATACTGTTTGCCATACAATTCTGAATATTCGCTCGGAAATAGCATGCAAGTGTGGCTTGGTAACAAGTGTAATTAGCCAACCACTACACATTTCTAACTGGGAATGACATGAGCTAGTGGGTTGTCTGCTGTCATGTCGCGGTGCGTGCGTTTGTGATTTCAGGAGGCGTGGCTTTGAAACACAGTCCCTCCCCTGCCATCCAAAGCTAATATGCTAACCTGTTAGCATTTTGTCAGATCACCTACTGCACCTTTAAAAGTTGTTGAAAGCATAATATTCAATTCAATTCTATTCACCTTTTTTTCTACAGCGCTTTTTAGAAGGTTATAGTAAACTGAAACAGTGTCAGTCCAGTTTCCAGAGTTGAAGTTCAGTTTAGTTCAGTTCAGTGTAGTTTAATATTCATAATAGCTACTACCGTATGAGCAATAATCAGCAAATAAGATAATACGTTTTAAATAATAATAAAATAAGTTTTTTTTAACGATTTTTTCCTAAAGGATGTTTAACAGAGCAAGGAATTTTTCAGTATCTCTTCTAATGTTTTTTTTTTCTTCTAGAGAAAGTCTTATTTCTTTTATTTTGGTTAAAATAAAAGCAGTTTTAATTTAAAAAAAAAACATTTAAGGTCAATCTTATTGGCGCTCTTAAATATATATTTTGATTGACCAACATTATACAATGATTTGCCTAATTATCCTAACCTGCCTAATTAGCCTAGTTACGCCTTTAAATGTCACTTTAAGCTGAATACTGGTATCTTGAAAAAAGTCTAGTGAATATTATGCACTGTAATCATGGCAAAGACAAAATAAATCAGATATTAGAAATGAGTTATTAATACTATTATGTTTAAAAATGTATTGCAAAAAATATTCTCTCCGTTAAACAGAAATTGGGAAAAAAATATAGGGAGGCTAATAATTTAAACTTCAATGTAATTCACCAAGAAGACAAGGAGCCTGAATGGAAAGCTTGACAGATTTCTCACATTCTAACAGCTTGCTGAGAAATACTGGACTCCAGTCTGCTGTGAACAAACAGCGCATGCTGACATTGCTTTTCCAATTACTCTAAATGTGAGGGTCTTATGTAGTAAGGCTGCATTTATCTGATTAATTAGACTGTGCTTTTGTGAAATAGGTAACTATTTAAAATGATATGTCACGACACCAGACAGGGAGGATACAATTGCAAGTATTTAATAAAATAATAAGAAACAAAGGATACGACTGGAATAACTGGAGAGAGCGTACAAGAACAAAAGAGAGTCACTGGCCCAAAAGAAGACGTAAACCGACGAACAGACTGCGAAGACACCTGAGAGACAACAGACAGGAACAAGGACAAACAACGGACTGATAACCGGTAGTAACCACATGCTGAAATATATACCCAGTATAACAAGAATCAGCTGGAGGATAATTATGTCAGCTGATAAAGTCAGCTGATTGGAAAGCACGCTGTCAACACAAAAAGGTAAACAAACATACACCCTCGCACACGACAACACACAAGGCATGACGCATAACATACAGAAAGAACACACAAACCCATAAACCGTGACAATATATTGTTTTATTATAAAGGGATGGTTCACCCAAAAATTGTCAGTTGGCATGTTCTCCCCGTGTTGGCGTGGGTTTCCTCTGGGTGCTCCGCTTTCCCTTACAGTCCAAAGACGTGTGGTATAGGTGAATTGAATTGGCATTAAGCTAAATTGGCAATAGTGTATGAGTGTGAGTATGAATGAGTGAAAGTGTATGGGTGTTTCCCAGTGCTGAGTTGTAGCTAGAAGTGCATCCACTGCGTAAAACATGCTGGAATAGTTGGCGGTTCATTCCGCTGTGGTGACCCCTGATAAATAAGGGACTTAGCCAAGGGGAAATTAATGAATTTCTTTTTCATTTTGATAGATTTAGTTTCAGTATTTAGTAATCATAGTTCTGGGGAGTTTCCAGAACTGTTTCCAGCGAAGATCAAGATCATTCACATTTAAAAGAGACTCATTTATATTAATAAAGATGAAATATTGTTAAATATACCTAGTTAAACTTTGTATATAACTTTAAGGAATATGTAACGCGCGCACACACACACACACAAGAAAGGTAAGTATCTTCTCTCTCGGAAGTGTGTTAAAACCTCAGTGACTGCCACTCACTGCTCCCGTAATATTGTTTCTCATGGTCATGTCATTGCCTGTGAGAGAGTCTGGAACGTGGCATATATCAGGTGAACCAGTGTAAAAGTAAAAATAGCCTGTCATAAAGCAAATGCTGCAGTTTAAATCTTTCGAAAGCTCTTTTTTTAAGAGACTAAGATATGTTAAAAATGCTGCTTTGTTTAAACTACTTATTTAAAATGAGCCGAAACAACACAATTCCTGAGGTTTGTTTGAGACAACTTCATTGTTTTATGTTCAATCCACTTAAATTTGTCAAAACCAATTAATTGATTTGAGTAGATTGAGCATGAATGAATTATGTCAAACCTTGCATTAAGGCTGTGCAATTAATCGCAATCGAAAAACAAAAATCGTGATTTAGGCAGATGCGATTTCTAAATCGCGTAAGGCTGGAATTTTATCTATTAATTTATTTAGATTTTTGTTCACATACCTGTTCGCATGATTTAATATGAGCTGACCCCGCACAACAGGCAATTACAGCTAAGCTGAGCTGGAGAAAGATGTTAATCAATCAAAGCTCACTCCGAACAAAACGAAGTTGAGTGGGAAAACCGAACAGGTGGTTTTGATTTACGTAAGTTTTTATGGTCACACTTTATTTTGATGGTCCGTTTGTTGAATTTAAGTTACATTGCAACTAATTCTCATTAGATTATAAGTATATTGTTAGGGTTGGGGTTTGTGTAAGTTGACGTACTTGCAAAGTTTCTTATAGTCAGTTAAATGTCTGTTAAATGTCAGTATCAACAGATATTAAGTAGACAGGCTACTAATACTCAAATGGACCATCGAAATAAAGTGTTACCGTTTTTATTTATGGTTATGACTGGAATTGAGGTTAATTAATCTTTATTTTTTCATGTTGTCTGTTTTTAAGACAATTTTAAGGCAATTTATTTATTATAAAATTTTTATTTATTTATTATAAAATATATATAATATTTTTATTTTATTTATTATACAATTTATTTATTTATTATTTATTTATTTATTATAAAAATAATACAATTATTTTTACAGCAGGGGTGCCCAAACTTTTCCTTATGAAAGGCCAAAACCCAAACCTGATTAAGGCTAGTGGGCCGAAGTTAAAAAAAGTTGCCATGGGTAATTTCCTAATTTATTAATTAATATTTAAAAATGACTAGAAAACATTGCTTTATTAACTAATACAGTATATTTTAGATTCTATAATGAACTTTATAACTCATTTATAACAGAATGGAGTTTTTGCCTGATTCTTCATCGTCCTCTATCCATCGAGTGACAGTATTTACATTTTAAAAACTCAGATTAATTTACAACATTTAATTTCAGTTTTTTTTGTAGCTCAGCAATAAAACAAACCAACCAACAAAAAAAGGTTACGTCAAATTAGAAATGACGATCTCTGTTAAAGACATTCTCCCCAACTCTCTCCATCATTCTCTCTCTCTCCTCAGATGGGATGGTGGGCCTAATCAAAGGTTAAAACTTTGGGCACCTCTGGTGTACAGAATGTTTTTAACTAGAGTTGAGGTTAGTTCATCTTAATGTATTTTATGTTGTCTGTTTTAAAGACAATTTTACTACAGTTTTATTTATGAAACTTAATACTATGTTATTCATTCATTCATTCATTTTCTTTTCGGCTTAGTCCCTTTATTAATCTGAAGTCGCCACAGCGGAATGAACCGCTGGGTTAACGGGGGAAACCGGAGCACCCGGAGGAAACCCACGCGACCACGGGGAGAACATGCAAACTCCACACAGAAATGCCAACTGACCCAGCCAGGGCTTGAACCAGCGACCTTCTTGCTGTGAGGCGAACGTGCCACTCACTACGCCACCATGGCGCCTAATACCACGTTATTTCATTGTGCATACATTTAGAATGCGTGTTTGTAGCTTGTTTGAAAAAGCAACAACAGTTGCCAAAATCGTAAATAAAATTGCAATCACAATATTCGTTCAAAAAATAATAATAAAAAAAAAAATCGTAATATGATTATTTTCTCCATATTGCACAGCCCTACCTTTCATTTGGTACAGTGTATTCATTCATTCATTCATTTATTCATTTTCTATTGGCTTAGTCCTTTTAAAAATATATAAATTACAAATATTATGATTACTTTGGGGCGCCACGGTGGCGTAGTGAGTAGCACGTTCGCCTCACAGCAAGAAAGTTGCTGGTTCGAGCCTCGGCTGGGTCAGTTGGCATTCTGTGTGGAGTTTGCATGTTCTCCCCGTGGTTGCGTGGGTTTCCCCCGGGTGCTCCGGTTTCCCCCACAAGTCCATGTGGTATAGGTGAATTGGGGAAAGCTAAATTGTCCATAGGTGTATGAGTGTGAATGAGTGTGTTTCCCAGAGATGGGTTGCATCCGGAAGGGCATCCGCTGCATAAATCAAATGCTGGATAAATTGGCGGTTCATTCTGCTGTGGTGACCCCAGATTAATAAAGGGACTAAGCCGAAAAGAAAATGAATGATTACTTTGGTCTTGAAATGGCCCAATAAATGCTAACAAATATTTGATTTTTAGATAACAAAAGTTCCAACTGACATGTGCAAACAAACCATTTAAATATGAGGTGGGAAAAAACATTTTAATCCAGCTTTCCTGCATTCTTAACACACAAATACTTTCAGGGGCCGCTGCATATTTTAAAGAAGGAATAATAAAACCTTTTTTATTCAACTCCTGGAAAGTACAGGCATTAATACAGTGTCTCGGGTTGCTTTTTAATGTGCAGAGTGAGCTATTTCTAGCCAAGCAGTTGCGGCACGAGCCTGATATGAATGTCATAATTACAAAGACGAGGAGAAGTACAGTATTTCGCATATTTTCTCTCTGTAAATTATGTCAGAGCACATGATCATTTAAAAGCTGTGGAAAAGATAAATGGCAGCTTTTTCATCCACCAAAGATTACTCGTGTTTAGCCAGCTGGTACTTTAATATTAAGCGGCAATAAGTGTAAATAAAAAATCCTTCTGTCAAGAATGTCAGAATGATGAGCAGCGTGTTTTTGGAGTTTAACTTCAGCATGCTGACGACTTGAGCTTATGTCTGAGGAGGAATGAGTCTCTCAATAGGTTTGATTCACACACACTGAGTGCATTTGTTTAAATGACAGCTATTCTCTCAGACGAACGCACACGTGAATTCTCAATTGCTAGCTTGTTTTTCGGTGCCGTCACAGACTGCTTACATTTCACCATCTGCTGTGAATCGGAGTAAGTGTCTGGGTTCAGATGTGGACGATTGTTCCAGCGCAGATGGAGGAGAGAAGCTATACAAGCACAGCAAAACAAAGCGAGGCAATTGCATGAAATCACACTGAAGCTTTATTACAGGATCTTAAGAAACCTGCCGCTACAAGCTGGAGTGTTTTTGGGTGGTTTCCAGATCACTGTGTTTTCTAAAAACGCATTTACTCCAGTTTAAGGGTATTTTCGTAAACTTGAACTGAAACACGGACTAAAAATACATCTTAGTAAGCTGAAATTCCATACAAATTTCATATGAAAAACTAAAGCTGAATTAAACAACTAGTCTGAACAACTAATTGAAATGAAGTAATGCCATAAATAATACATTTTCAGCGAAATAAAAATATTTGTTGTCTTGACTTTTTGTCATTACATTTTTTACAGTGTGGAACTTTTACAGCAAAATACATTAGTTTATTTACTTTCTAACTTACTCCTAGGGCCATTTAAATCGAAGTTGATATTTAGCCGCACCATGTTTATGTTTCATAACATAAAATTTTTTACGAGGTGGGTCTTTAACCCAAAGCTCAACTTCCAACATGGAGGATTATGACATACATAGATGCATACAGACAATTTATCTTAGCCAATTCACCTATAGCACATGTCTTCAGACTTGTGGGGGAAACTGGAGCACCCGGAGAAAAACCCACATGAACACGGGCAGAACATGCAAACTCCACATCGAAATGCCAATTGGCCCAGCCGGGGCTCGAACCAGCGACCTTCTTGCTGTCAGGTGACAGCGCCACCCACTGTGCCACCTTGCCACCCCATTTGTTTCTTAATCTGCCAAAAATGTAAACTAGACATGTTTAACAATAAAATCTTTAACATGAAAGATTTTATCTGTTTTTTTTTCTCACAATTTTAAATTTGAATGCTCTTGTGTTCATACTTTGTTCTAATATTTTTTATTGTTATTACTAGGAGGTTTGCACAATAGTTCATGTAAACTGTACAATAATCTTTGCTTTGGTCTTCACTGAAAATGTTCTGGTAAGTCCCTTAAATTAATATTACTAAAACTGAAACTATATATACTATCTATTTAATCTATATTAAATAGAAATGTGTTCACAAAATAAAATTAAAATAAATAACTAAAAATGAACTGAAACTTATA
The DNA here is from genome assembly GCA_903798035.1 of Danio albolineatus. NCBI lineage: Eukaryota > Metazoa > Chordata > Actinopteri > Cypriniformes > Danionidae > Danio > Danio albolineatus. The sequence continues at coordinate 6,158,533 of CAIGQQ010033255.1, forward strand.
GAAAATTTTATAGAAAATAATATGAAATAAAAAAAACTAGTGAGTAAAACAATTACCTTAAAAGCAACAAGTTGACTTCAACCCCTTTCACACAGTGATGCCGGTAAATATCCAGAAAATTACTGGAATGACGTTGCAGGTAAATTTAAAAAAGTGCTGTCCACACAGGTGAGGACGTTCCTGAATTTTTCCGGAAAAGACCGTTTACACTTCCATTCCAAAATACTGGTAAATTCATCATTAACCAGAAGTGAGCTCTAAATGGCTGAACTTGTTTTGTTGATGGTTTTAGTTTTATTTAAAGCTTTAGTATTCATGCAGCTGCTTTTTCCCAGAGACATCCAAAGGCAGATGTTTACACATTTGAAGACATTACAAATTCTGTGGATGGATAAGTATTGTGAACAACTTTAATAAAAAAATGGAGAAACACCCTGCCGACCGATACTGATTGACAGGCGCTTATTACCATGTCTCAGTTTTAACATGTATTATCATGTTATTTCATATTATCATTTGCTTCTGCACTTGGAGTGGAGCTCCTTCCCTGTTTATGTCAGTTTGATGCTTCAGCCACAATATTCTTAGCCACGCCCCTCTTACCGTTAGTTTGCTATGAGGGAAGCCCCTACCCCTACTCATCGTCTAGTTTCAGTTAGAAGTGCATCAACATACTGAAATAAAAGTCTTTAAACTTCTAGTTTGACGCTTCAGCCACATATTCTTAGCCACACCACTCTTACCGTTAGTTTGCTTTAACGGAATGATGTGCAAATATAAACCCCGCCCCGTACTCAATATTCCATTTCAGTTGGAAGTACATCAACATACTGAAATAGAAGTCTTTAAACTTCCGGTTAGATGCATCATCCACAATATTCTTAGACACACCCCTCTTACCGTTAGTTTGCTATGGCAGAATGATGTGCAAATATTAACCCCGTCCCCTACTCGATATTCCATTTCAGTTGGAAGTACATCAACATACTAAGATAACAGTCTTTAAGCTTCCGGTTTGATGCTTCAGCCGCAATATTCTTAGCCACACCCCTCTTACCGTTACTTTACTATGGCAAAATGATGTGCAGATATAAACCCCACCCCCTACTCAATATTCCATTTCAGTTGGAACTACATCAACATA
>CAIGQQ010033255.1:6163875-6185863 GCA_903798035.1 Danio albolineatus
TATATATATATATATATATATATATATAATTAGGCATGGATTCAAATTTCCACATGAGGTGGTTATTAATTAGCAAATAGTATAAATACTACAAATGTAAACATTAGGTAAGCAGGTAGTTAACCCCGTGTCCTAACAACATGCTACATGATGAAATTTGCAGTGATAAGCAATTGGGCTGATAAGCAATTCGGACGAAATACAACAGAATTTGAAATACTAACATTTAGAAGCACATAATAGTGCACTCACTGCACTCCAACGAAATGGATTTGTTGGATAAAAAGATTCATAATCTAATAAATGCATATTAAACCTCTTTAACATTTTTAATTGTAAATGCTAAATCACTGATATGTGTTCGTTTGCAAATATTCAATTTCAATAAAGATTCAATTTCAAACTATTTATTTTATTTTCAAGATCTGAGGTGAACTATCTGCTGCTGCTTTCAGTAGTATTAGGTAATAAATGTCATGTGAAATGGCATTCAAACTCACCTCATTATCATTTAACACTGAATAAAGCACATGAGCTGTACCTGAGGTGATCATTGTCAGTTTTCTGTTGTTCTGCTGCAAGAAATAGAAGCCGTTTCTATAATGTAAATTTCATGTATTGTTAGGACAAAAACTACTTTTAATATGGACAATATTCCTTCCATCACGAGCCGCTGGTTTTTACTAAGAACAAGACTTAAATCAGCCTTTAGGCTTGACAGACAGACACACTGCTGTTGGTGTCGTTAATCTGGCAACCTGCACTTGTATGTGTTATGAACCAGGTGTGCAATACCTAGTTCAACCACTGGGTGTCAAACTTACACGCTGCACCTTTAACGTTTATCAAGAGACTGCTTTTTTTACAAGTCATATTAAAATAGTCCAGCAGGTTTTTTTTTTTTGGACAAACAATTTAAATCTATCTTTAAAACATGCATTTTACCTGCTCTGCTTCTTTCCCACTGATCTCTGCGAAGGGAATCCCATCATCCCGCACACCACACGAGAGTTCTTGATGGTCCAGCCAGTGTTACAGATGTGACCCCATCCTTCCTTAAACTTCACCTCCACCACTCCCTCTGTCACAGGCAAACGGCCAGCATGAGCGCCCTTGAGCGGGCGCAGACGGATCTTCTCCATCCGCTTTTCATCCACCTGCATCTAAAACATATACAGCTCAACATAAGGACAGGTACATTCGATATATGCTCTTAGAAATAAAAGGTACAGAAGCAGTCACTGGGGTGGGGTCAATTTTTTTAAAAGTACACATTTGTGCCTAAGGGGTCCATATTGGTACCCCAAAAATACATATTAGTACATAAAAAGTTTACCTCTTGACATTTCAAATCAAAAGGTGTCAATATGGAGCCTTTAAGTACAAATACGTACACATGACAGCTCATATCTTTATTTTTCTGAGAGTATTCACTTTATGGTCGGCTGAAATGCATAATGCAGCCCCTAGTGGATTTATGCGAAAATGAGGACATGCAAATGACACTTACGAGAGAAATTTGACTGTACACAGCGGCCTTTGGTGGATTTGCAAAAACAAAAACTGCAGGCCAGGAGTGCCCAAACTTGGTCCTAGAGGGCCGATGTCCTGCATAGCTTAGCTCCAACTTCCTTCAACACACCTGCCTGGAAGTTTCTAGTATACCTAGCTTGATTAGCTGGTTCAGGTGTGTTTTATTGGGGTTGGAACTAAACTTTGCAGGACACCGGCCCTCTAGAACTGGGTTGGGTACCCCTGCTGCAAGCAGTATTTCGCAGTCTCCAGAAATGTAGACCTGGGTACGTAACCACAATGAGCCTGGGTTAGATACAGCACTACAAAAAGAGTACTCGACTCAAAGTAATGTCAATATGCTGACAGTCAGTTTGGGAAAAGCATTTTTCATCTTTCTTAAGATTTGGATATCTGCAGTCAGTTACAATCTCCAAGTTAAATTTCCTGCATTATACTATGAGGGTTTTTTTTGTGTGTGAACAAGGCTCATGCTGGACACGAGTCATCACACTTTCGGATTTCGGAGGGTTTCGGATCTCTTTGGTAAGCAGTCAAACCTCACAGTTGTTGTGCATTGGCTAGAATGCAAAACGACTCCAGCGTTTACACAAGCACTTCCAAATGTCTGGCCAGCACAGTCCACAAAGTCTGCTGAGCACCTTGCCATGTAACAATCAACTCAAATCTGAATTTGTAACATAAGCCTTAGCCTTAATATGTTTGTCGAAACCATACTTTTTAATTTTAGATTTTTTCTCAGAATGAATGTAAGGTTCGAAAGAATTTATTGATCATAATAATGGATTGTAATACATGTATGCTTTCTTGCTAAATAGAATTCTTAGTTTCTTCCGTTCATTTTATTCAGAATACAAAACCTTTAGAGCAGGGGTGTCCAAACTCGGTCCTGGAGGGCCGGTGTCCTGCAGATTTTAGCTTCAACTTGTCTCAAAACACCTGCAAGGATGTTTCTAGAAAGCCTAGTAAGAGCTTGATTAGCTCGCCCAGGTGTGTCTGATTGGGGTTGGAACTAAACTTTGCAGGACACAGGTCCTCCAGGACCGAGCTTGAACATCCCTGCTTTAGAGTAAACTTTTATTAAACTTTAAAATTTATTTGACAAAATTTGTCAGATTTTGGTCAAACAATATCTATCTCAAGCTTCTTTTGCTGATTTAAAAAAAAAAAACACATTTCACAGCAAGTAAAGGCTGGCTCACACTGAGCGATTTTTATTTATTTATTATTAATATTTTTAAATTATTATTATTAAATCGGGCGCCATGGTGGCGTAGTGAGTAGCACGTTCGCCTCACAGCAAGAAGGTTGCTGGTTCGAGCCTCAGCTGGGTCAGTTGGCATTTCTGTGTGGAGTTTGCATGTTCTCCCTGTGGTTGCGTGTGGTTTGCTCCGGGTGCTCTGGTTTCCCCCACAAGTTCAAAGACATGCGGTATAGGTGAATTGGGTAAGGTAAATTGTCCGTAGTGTATGTGTGTGAATGAGAATGTTTCCCAAAGATGGGTTGCAGCTGGAAGGGCATCCGCTGCGTAAAACAGATGCTGGATAAGTTGGCGGTTCATTCCGCTGTGGCGACCCCGGATTAATAAAGGGACTAAGCCGACAAGAAAATGAATGAATGAATTATTATTAAATCCTGAATGATTGTAGCGTGTCAGACTGCACGATCAAAGCTCACATGTCACACTGTAAGATCTCAGCTGTCATAAAGTCAGACTGAACGACAATGAAGATGCGCCAAACACGAAAAAAAAATGCTTCCGGAGATTGACGTCATCCACCTGTGACACTTTCACTATCCCTCATTCTGAAATGATTCCTCAAAATGTAAACAAACTGTAGCGGCAATTTTGCACACAGCACGCCTCAATAATAAAACCAGGAAGAAAAAAACTGTTTTGACATTTCCCTGCTGCCATTTCAATTGCCGCATGGATTGCGTCATCAAATTCGGTGTTCCTATTGGTTCTTGGATTGATGCTCATGTCAGCTGTTGGTGTGTCTGAAATCTTCTGACACTGCCAGAACTTTATCACAGGACAAGTCTGAATGCAATGGGCATTAAGCCCGGATTAAGCCGAGCATTGAGCACAGAATTTAGCCTTGGATTTCAGGAATCTTTAGGATTTCTAAAACTTTTCTCAGATGACAAAATTGTGGCTGAAATCTCACAGTGTCAGCTTTGTTTATTTTACTGTTTATGTTTGTTTTGTTTTGCCTTGACCCTTTCGCCTGTTATACCAATGTCCCCTTTCATCATTCATTACATTACGGGAGATCTTTGCACAGGTGCACAGCACACACACATTCAGGCTGCTAAAAAGGCCAGATTGAATTCTGCAGCTCATCATTTTTACACATGTTCATTTTTCTGCATGTATAAATGGGCAACTGGGGTGGTGGTTGGCATTTTTAAGAAGGGGGACCAGAGGGTGTGCTCTAACTATAGGAGGATCACCCTCCCCAGCCTCCCTGGGAAAGTCTATGCCAGGGTACTGGAGAGGAGGACCTGGCCCATGGTTGAACCTCAGATCCAGGAAGAACAATGCAGTTTTTGTCCAGGCTGGACCAGCTCTATACTCTCACCAGGGTGCTCGAGGGCTCATGGGAGTTTACATGTGTTTTGTTGACTTGGAGAAGGCATTTGGTTGTGTCCCTTTTTGTGGAGGGTGCTCTGGGAGTATGAGGTCAGAGACGCTCTGTTAAGGGCTGTCTCGTCCCTGTATGAAGTAGAAGTTTGGTTCACATTGCCTCCAATATGTCAGACTTTTTTCCAGTGCATGTTGGAGTCCAGCAGAGCTGCCCTTTCTGTCACCATTTCTGTTCATAATTTTTATGGACAAAATTTCAAAGCGCAGCCTTGGACCAGAGGGGTCCGGTTCAGGGACCACGGGATTTCATCTGATATTCGCAGATTATGTTGTTCTGTTGACTTCATCGAACATGAACCTTCAGTATGCACTGGGGTGGTTTGCTGGGATGAAAATCAGCACCTCCAAGTCCGAGACCATGGTGCTCCACCGGAAAATATGGTTTGCCATCTCCAGGTTGGAGGAAAGTCCTTGGAGTAGAGCCGCTGCTTCTCCACATCGAGAGAAGTCAGCTGAGGTGGCTCGAGCATCTGTTTCGGATGTCCCACCAGGAGGAGGGCTCAGGGAAGGACACGCTGGAGGGACTATGTCTCTTGGCTGGCCTGGGAACGCCTCGGGATCTCCCAGGAAGAACTGGAGGGAGTGTATGGAGAGAGGGAAGTCTGGGGTTCTCTCCAAAGACTTCTGCCCCCACGACCCAACCCCACAAAAGCAGATGAAAATGAATGAATGAATGAATGAATGAATTATCCGCAAGTGTTTCTGGATGCATATTGTTGGTTATGTGACAAGTCCGTATTGCACGTTAGATAATTTCTGCAACAACAACTACAAAAAAGTTTCACACATGCTTGCATTCTTCAAAACAAATAGCGTGCAAATTATGATTACTTTAGGAACTTCTTTGTTCTTCGGGAAGCACATTATTCCTGCCAATCTCTGTTTTTTTGGAAAACAATAGCAAATTTGGATGTGAAATAAGTCATTTGCAACATTCCAGTCAACTCAAACACATCTGATTGTGCGCAGTGAACCGCAATCCGCTGATGCTGCCAGAGGTTTTGTCTGACACCCACTTGTGTTCCTTCTGCCTTCAGGACAAAAACATCTAGAAAACTGGCAGATATGCTGAGTATATGGCACTTCAGCACGTCCTCAGCTCAGCTTTTTTCCCTCCTGCTTTTCACTAGAGCTAAATCTCCAGGCTCTTGTATCTCTACATCTGTCTCTCTTTCTCTGGTGAGCTTCCAGCCCACAGACAGACCATCAGAGACTAATTTACTACAAGACTTTGAGCTGGAGCAGAGTGACATTTGCTGTGGACTCATTATATGAAAGCGGGAACACAGGGAAAAAAAGAGGCTGTCAAATAAAAAAAAGAAGATGAAAATCGAACAAGGGAAAAAAGCGCAGTTGAAGAGACAGATAAAAGCCGTATGACAAAGTAAATCCATTTTTTACAATGCTGACATGGGGATGCAATAGTTGACAAAACTTAATAAAAACAGTTATTAAGAATAACATGACAAAAATATATATTAAAGAAAATGTTACCTACTTGGCGGATTAATCTAATTAAGGCTTAAAATGTCCCTTTAAGCTGAATACTATTATCTTGAAAAATATCTAGTGAAATATTATGTACTGTCATCATGACAAAGATAAAAGAAATCAGTGATTAGAGATGAATTATTAAAACTATTATGTTTACAATTGTGTTGAAAAAAAATCTTCTTTGTGTTAAACAGAAATTGGGGAAGGAAATAAACAGCAAGGCTTATAATTGACTTCAACTGTATGATATGCAGATTTATATATTTACAATCACTTGCCACTTTATTAGGTACACCTTACTAGTACTGGGTTGAACTGTCTTTTGCCTTTAGAACTGCCTTAATCCTTCGTGGCATAGATTCAACAAGGTACTGGAAATATTCCTCATTCCTGACATGATATCATCACTCAGATTTGTCAGCTGCACATCCATGATGCGAATCTCCCGTTCCACCTTATCCCAAAGGTGCTCTATTGGATTGAGATCTGGTGACTGAGGAGGCCATTTGAGTACAGTGAACTCATTGTCATGTTCAAGAAACCAGTCTGAGATGATTTGCGCTTTATGACATGGCGCATTATCCTGCTGGACGTAGGTCCTTCCCATCAGAAGATGGCTATGTTGTGGTCATAAATGAATGGACATGGTCAACAACAATACTCAGGTAGTCTGTGGCATTGGCACGATGCTAATTGGGCCCAAAGTGTGGCAAGAACATATCCCCCACACCATTACACCACCACCACCACCAGCCTAAACCGTTGATGCAAGGCAGGATGGATCCATGCCTTCATGTTGTTGACAGAATGAATGTTGAATGTTGCAGCAGAAATCGAGACTCATCAGACCAGGCAACGTTTTTCCAATCTTCTATTGTTTAATTTTGGTGAGCCTGTGTGATTTGTAGCCTCAGTTTCCTGTTCTTAGCTGACAGGAGTGGCTCCCAGTGTGGAGCCTCAAGCCTCAAGGTTTAACGTGTTGTGCATTCAGAGATGCTCTTCTTCAGGTTATTAGAGTTACTGATGCCTTTCTATAGGCTCGACCAGTCTGGCCATTCTCCTCTGACCTCTGGCATCAACAAGGCATTTGTGCCCACAGAACTGCTGCTCACTGGATATTTTCTCTTTTTCAGACCATTCTCTGTAAACCTTAGAGATGGCTGTGCGTGAAAATCCCATTATATCAGCAGTTTCTGAAATACTCAGACCAGCCCGTCTGGCACCAACAACCATGCCACATTTAAAGTCACTTAAATCCCCCTTCTTCCCCATTCTGATGCTCGGTTTGAACTGCAGCAGATCGTCTTGACTATGTCTACATGCCTAAATGCATTGAGCCATGTGATTGACTGATAAGAAATTTGCATTAATGAGTCTAATAAAGTGGTTGATGAGTGTAAATACGGCAGCACACTTAATTCATTAATTATGCATTTAATTAAAGGGATCTTTTACCTCAATGATGTTGGACTCTGCAAAGCCTGGAAGTCTCTCATCTTTGCAGATGACCCCTGCGTCCTCCTGGTGCGTGCAGTCACTGTTCCCCCAGCCACGGGACACACATTTCTCAATGCTGTTTTCAGTTCCTCCACACATCACGTTATCCAGCCAGATTTTACCTGCCAGAACATGGATTTTTACCCACCAGGCCAGCTGACAACAAAACTTTTATAAAAATCAAGCTGATTTGCAAATCTAAACATCCAAACAGCACAGACAAAAATGTAAATAGATTATTGACAAGACACCATACGATTTTTTTACAATCACACATGCCTGTCATGATAACAAATTTTTGTTGTGCGATTTATTGTCACAGAAATTGGGATAAACAATATTATTGTCGTTTGAAATCATTTTATGACAATGATTATAGAGCGATTATACTCTGAAAAGAATATCTGTTCATTAACGGTTTTATGTTTTTTTTATGATTTGTTTTTATAACAAACAACGTCATCTTTGCATTAAAAATGTCATAACTGAGCCATTGACACTTAGTGACAGTTGTTATAAGCATGCATATAATCAGTCACATTCGTGACATGTTATGTCATGGTTAAAAAGGTTTAATGACAGTCTAATGAACACCCCTCATAACAAACAATGTCATCTTTGGATTAAAAATGTCATAACTGAGCCAATGATACTTAGTTACAGTTGTTATAAGCATGCAAATAATCATTCGCATTCATGAAATGTTATGTTATGGTTATAAAGGTTTAATGACAGTCTAATGAACACCCCTTATAACAAACAATGTCATCTTTGCATTTAAAATGTCATAACTGCGCCAATGACACTTAATGACAGTTGTTATAAGCATGCATAACGTCATTCACATTCATGAAATTTGTCACATCATAATTATAAAGGTTTAATGAGAGTCTAATTAACATCCTGTCGTTGTCATAACAAACAATGTCGTCTTTGTATTGAAAAATTCATAACTGCGCCAATGGCACTTAATAACAGTTGTTATAAGCATGCATAATGTCATTCGCATTCATTAAATGTGTCATATCATGATTATAAAGGTTTAATGACAGTCTAATGAACACCCCTTCATTGTCATAACAATGTCATATTTGCATTAAAAATACCATAACTCAGCCAATGACACCTAATGGCAATCACATTCATGAAATGTGTCATGTGATGATCATAAAGGTTTAATGACAGTCTAATAAACACCCCTCATAACAAACAACATCATCTTTGCATTAAAAATGTCATAACTAAGCCAATGACACTTCTTTGGCAGTGACAGTTGACAGTTCTTATAACCATGCATAAAATCATTCACATTCATGAAATGTGTCACATTCATGAATATAAATGATTAAAAAATGATTAAAGTGTTACCGTCAACTGCCCATATGTAGATAAAATTCGTTCTCACCGCTGCCCGGTCCATATTTGGCACTGTGAGACCAGCTTAGTGCCTCCACGAACCCTAGATGGCGACACAGCACATGAGCGTTGGCCAGTGTGAAGTCATCATCACAGATAGTGCCCCACTCTCCATTGTAAAACACCTCGACCCTCCCTTCATTGTGCTTGCGAGGGTATCCGGCCAGGCGAAACTTTATTTTTCCATCCTGAGACGGTGAGGTGGTCTGGCTGAGGCAGAAGGGCAGCAAGATGCCCCACAGCACCATGGCAACCACCGTATCCCTCAATTCACTCCTCAGCATGGCTTGAAAGTGTGAGAGACGAAGAGAGTAAGAGAGAGTGGTGTATATATTCATTTTATACAGTTGAAGTCATAATTATTCGGCCTCCTGTGAATTTTTCGAATATTTCCCAAATGATGTTTAACAGAGCAAGGAGTTTTTCATAGTATTTCCTATAATATTTTTTTCTTCTGGAGAAAGTCTTATTTGTCTCATTTCAGCTAGAATAAAAGCAGTTTTTAATTTTTTAATAAGCACTTTAAATATTATTAGCCTGTTTTTTACAAGCTGTTTTTATTTATGTGCATTTTTTATTTCTTTGCTATTTGGGCTTATTGGAACATAATTAGAATAAAACCTAAGTATCATCTTTTGATATGATGTACTTTTAGAGAAAAATGATGTCCATATATGTGAACTAGAGGTTAATAACACATACACACATATTTTTTGAACATGTTTTGACTATCAGAAAGTTAAAAATAAAAATAAAATTTGCCTGTTTTGGACAGTTAAAAAATAGTGGGACATTTCATATGCTGCAAAACAGTTGAAAGGATGACACTGTGTGTCTGTAACAAAATATAAAACATTCAAAGTATACAATTGTGGACATAAGAGCTAAAATGTGCCGTCCACATATGTGGCCACTAAGCCCTAGGAGGTTAAACAATATATTTTTGTCGATACGGAACAAACCACTGTTATACAATGGACGTTTTTCACAAGCCTGTTATAACGCGCTTAACGGTCATCATAATCTTAAATCCTTGAAAGTTTTTAATATTCTGATTTTTTTTTAAATGTATGAACATTTATATGTATTTATGTATTTTATCATCTATGCTTCAAATTAAAATAAAAGAATTACCTTGTGTAAGGCGTTTCTAATGCAGCGTCTATGGGACAGGACAATAAATTTAGACTTTATTCTCCCCTCTAGCTGCCGTCATCAGTGTTTACACAATTTTTTTCCTTTCATTGAAAGTCATTATCGTGGAGTTTTTCTTTTATTATTTGAGCAAATAAGCTTGTAAAAAAAATAGTTGTTGTATTCTCCCATTCACTGCGCTCTAAGTTTTACCAACTATGACGACTTCCGCTACTGAGAAATCCGGAAATGACCTAATCCTAATGACCCTAACTTGCCTAATTAATCTGATTAACATAAGCCGTTAAACCGCACTTTAAGCTGAATAAAAAAAGAAGCTGAGATAAAAGAAATTAGATATTAAAACTATGATGCTGAGAAACTTGTTGAAAAAAATCCTCTCTCCGTTAAAGGGAAAAAAATATAAAAGATTTCAAACTTAACAGGAGGGCAAATAATTCTAACTTCAACTGTATATCAAGGCTTAAAATAAACACTGTCACTCCATTTTTTTCATTTTATTTACTTTATGCACATCTTTCTGCAGAACACAAAAGAACATGTTTTGAAGCTTCTGCTCTATGAGGACTTTCAAAGTATGTAGTTTAGTTTTTTTTTACATACAATGGAAGACAATGGGGACCAGCAACTGTTTGGTTATTCACATTTTTTTGTGATCAGATTTTGAACTTGAGTAAATAATGGCCAAATCAACATTTTTGGAAGAAGTAACTAACATTATTCATAATTTCATGTAAAAACAAATATCACTAAATAAGGTTAAGCAACACAGTTTATTCTGAAAATGTAGTCCCACGTACGTTTCAGGAGACCACACATTATGTGGTCAGAGGTACGTATGGCTGTGTTTCATTATTTAAACGAATGTTATGGGGCGGTGTGACGCCGTTTTTCTTTTTCGCGCTTACCAGCTGACTGCTCACCTCCGTGTGGACAACTTTCCCACTGCAATCAGTTTGTCCCGTTAGCTTGCCGTGTTCGTCGGCGGACTTGATACGCAGAGAGGAGTTGACCACGACGACGGGGTTCGAGTCCGGTGAAGAGCGGTTCCAGCAAGCAGGTAAGAAATAAAATAAACCAGTAGATAAGAGGATGAGAACGTGGTAAAATCTGAAAGTGTGGTAAAAAATGACACGAGGGCTTTTGTTTTTTTCTGGATTGCTTTTTTGAAAATTGTTGGTTGGGTTTAGGGAAGTGTGTGGGTGGGTCAATCGATAAAATTTTGTTTGGGTTTAGGGAAGGTGTTACGTGCTGGGTGCCGGAGATTAAAGTCAACGGGAGGCGAGGATCCAATTGCAGGTTTTTTAATAAGTGCAGTAATTAAATAACAAAAGGGCAAACCAAAAATCGTCGTCAAAAAACAGGCAATAAGTCAGAAGGCAGGCTGCAGGCTAGGATAAACGGACATACAAGGCTGTGGTCAGAACCCGGAAGCAAACTGGAACAGGAAACACCGTTGACGATAACAAACAGAAACAGATGGTAACATAAGGTACGTAACGTGACACAGAGTAAGGATAGTAATGTCGCAGTGGGGAATGAGCATGTGTGTGCTGCTTATGAAGTGTGTGTGATCAGTACAGACAGTCCTCCGGTGGTGCGTGCGCAATCAGTCTTGATCAGGAACAGGAGTGTTTGTGTGTTGCATGACTGGAATTGTAGTCCTTAAACATAGCTGATTGTAGTTCATGGAAGTGTGTGTGAACCAGCGATCTCTCACAACGGAGAGAGTGAGAGAGAGAGAGAGAGAGATCGCTGGCGATCGTGACAGAAGGAGGAGGGAGGGTCAGTCGAATGGTCGGTCAGTCAGTCAGCCATTCAGTCAAACAGTGAACAGCGAACGGCACTCGCGAGACACATTTGAGATCTCAAAAAGCATACACAGCGGCCTCTTGTGGATTCGCGAAAACAAAAAAGTGCAAAAATACGTACCTCCCAGGACGTATTTCGCGTCCTCCAGAAACGTACTTAAGACCAAGTTTTCAGAATAAGCCTGGGTTGAAGTGTCCAACAATGAAGATAAATCGCAATTTATATGTTGGTAAAGCTGTTTTTGTTTTGCTATGTCACATCATGGGACATATTTACAGTACAGTTCAGTAAAAAGTAAAAACAAAAATACTGTTAAAGAACTAATAAAGTTAGTGACCTCTTATATTTTCTCAAACATCAGGCTTCAAACTGCATAAATATATGTTTGTTTGTTTTTTACATTTTTGAAAGAACTATCAAACTAACTGCAATATGAATATATCCCTGTTATTGTTTTTTTATGACACAATTTGTCTTATTTGTCATACAATAATTTATCATAATCTTGTAAACTTGAAATATGCATTAGTTAACTGCACATGTGCAGAAATGACAGGATGCTGTTTACAATTATGACCACAAATTGAATATCACACTGTAAATACTAATTTGAATATCCCCTTAACTCCAAATATACAGTCATAGTCATGTTACAGTTTTCTTTAACCAGATGAAATATTATCAGAATCCATATTCATTTGTAGTTTATTCAAAGTTTATTAAGTCTCATATAGGAATATTGCGTGCAACTAAAATAGTATATATACTTTTTTTGATACAATAACTTATTTTAGAACAAATAAATTGCATATGTGTGTTGTTTATCATTTCTAATAAATATTATTATTTTTTTTTATAATAAAAAGTATATACACTTAACTCCACTTACCTGAATCTAGAAGACTGTCAAGTGGTTTTTGGTTTAGCTTAGATGTTATCCCTGGTTGATCAATAAGTGGAAGTTCAGAGCATCAGGAGAAATCACAGGATAGTGTTGATGTCTGTGCAGAAAGAAAGAAAGTGAGAGAGGGGGAGAGAGTTGGCGGCTGGATGCAGAGGTTGAGCTGGGACTGCCGTGTATCTGTTGTTTCACAGGTTTCTGATGAGGAGGCAGGTCTTGTGTAGAGGTCTCTCTCAGAGTCAAGGAATGGAAATGTCCCGTCATGTCCTCTTCATTTCTGGCAGAATCTGTTTTTGCATAATCTGGCAAAGACTCTTGAGTTGCGTGTGCAAGAAGTAGGAGGAGGGATGATCAAGCATCAAAGCATGTTCACTAGTGTATTTCTGTTTGAGATTTATCTTAGACAGTTCATAGACAAATTGTCCTGGATAATATATAAAACAAAAAAGGCCAAATGTTTTAGACAGCAAAACTGAGACACCTCACCTGTGTAGCTGTCAACAATTCACACCTTCATCTCAAGTCAACATCTGAAAAACACCGCCATCTTTTGGTCAACATTACACAGTGTCTGAAAGTTTAATTCTCCTCAGATGATTTTAAAGAAGAGATATTTTATTTATTGCTTTAGAGCATTTATTGCTTAACTTTTAAAGCTAATGTCAAATAAAATCATAGCTAATTTTCAATTAAACTGTTAATTTACTAAATTAACGTTTAATTTACTAAATTAAACGGTTGTTTACTAATTAGTCCGAGGCTACCTTTAAAATGACATATAATGTATCGAAATTACCATTATAAAATTCATAATAATTATACGTTCAGTTGATATTCGTTAGCTAGTATTGCTAGTAAAAAATAGTCTATTAGCGACGGTTATTATCAAAAATAATCTGCTTGTATAACTAGGCCTTTATAAAACTGCCTAAAACTTTAGCTGAGGTTATCTCTGTCACTCGTTCACCACATTCCCTTGACAGTTTCGCAAATATTTCCTGAATGAATCGTATTTTTGAGTCGGTTCGATGAATTGGACGACACGCCGCCACAGTTTGATTCAGTTCACGAACGCACGATGGTCATTAACTCGACCACGCCATAAATCATTTGACTCGACGTTTAAATAGCAAAGAAACCATGAAACACTGAAAACAAAACAGTAAAATGGGTATTTGACTACGAAAAGGTTGATGGCAAACTCTCTGTCCTGTCGGTGATATGAAAGATTCAACGCCTGCAAGTGTGAACTACGAACTAAGGCAGGTAAATACAAACACTTTCTATCCAAAAAAAAAAACACTAAAAATGATTCGTGGGAAAAACACGAATTTTGCTACATTTAAAAAGGATAATATATAAATGTGCATGTAATATGTAAATATTAACAGTAACGAAGTTATAAGGCAAGTGTGTTTTTTAGAGAGAGGTCAAATCTAAATGGCAGGGTTGAAATATGATTATATTTTATTTTAATCTTACTTGGCTTGAAATATCAGGTAGACACCTCATGACCACCTCATGTACTGAGTAGTGGATTTCACAGTAAATATACCAACTTTCCATTTTGCATTACTTATTTAATATGCATACATTATGTGAAAACAATTATAACAGGCCCATAGTCAGCCTGGTGAAGGGGTGGTTCTTTCTCAAAAAGTGGACCTTTTTGCAGTTATGCCTAATTTTCTATTTAATTATGAAGTTTAAATACTGCATTTTAGTGACATTTTAAGCACATTTTTTAGCTGAATTAGATGGTTGTATGGTCAAAATAACCACACTTTTTAATCTACCAAAATATTTCATAAAGATTTACAATATGAAAATACTTATTTTTAAATACAAATTTATTACTTCATATCATTAGAACAAAAATCTATTAAAGTCTGGCCTATTGTCATGTATTATGCAAATAACAAACTGGCCACAGTTCAGTCAGAATTTAATATTATTAATAATAATATTGGGCGCCACGGTGGCCTAGTGGTTAGCACGTTCGCCTCACAGCAAGAAGTTCCCTGGTTCGAGCCCCGGCTGGGTCAGTTGACATTTCTGTGTGGAGTTTGCATGTTCTCCCCGTGTTTGCGTGGGTTTCCTCCGGGTGCTCCGGTTTCCCCCACAAGTCCAAAGACATGTGGCATAGGTGAATTGGGTAGGCTAAATTGTCCGTATAGTGTATGAATGTGAATGTGTGTGTGTGGATGTTTCCCAGGGATGGGTTGCGGCTGGAAGGGCATCCGCTGCGTAAAAATATGCTGGATAAGTTGGTGGTTGATTCCGCTGTGGCGACCCCGGATTAATAAAGGGACTAAGCCGACAAGAAAATGAATGAATGAATGAATAATAATATTAATAATGTAGAGCTTTACAATTAAAAAAGGACATTTGAAAATTCATGGGTAACAACAATAGCCAAAATGTTGTTCAAATAAATTTTAATATGGGCAACTTTTGGTGCTTCACAACTTTGTATTGGTCCTTTTTTGTTTTAAGAATAAGCTCCAAGATTTACAGTAGCGAAGGATGACTTTACCTGCGTCAGATTTTATGTTTTCTTGCACAGCTGTATGTTGGACTCATGAACAATAATAGTTTGCATTGGCCAAAACTGATTTGCTGAAGTCACACTGAAGCGACAGCCAACAGAGGATTCCGCTTGGTCTTAAAGCCTTTTTCGATTGATTATTTACACTATTTATGATGGCATAGCAGTCAATGTATGGGGCAAATTCTGGACCTTTGTCAGTGGGGGCTGGGTTCTTTAAACCACCCGAACCCCCCTTGGCTACAGTCCTGAATAAAATAATTACTTTGTACAACTGGTTGTCACGGATTGGCCAGGCTCTCCCGGCACTCATCAACCCAGAGCACTATCACCTGCATTCTGATTGACACACAGCTGCCTCATATCACCGAGCACCCATAAGGACCCCATCTTCACGACACTCAGACGTCCGGGCTCGTTGATTCGAAAGCGGACTCTGAGTGTCTCCCTGGCACTATCAGCACTCAAATCGAACTGTGATTATTACTTACCCAGTCTCTCTGTCTCTCCGTAGTTCCTCCTGTTCCCTGAGTCTTCCGTCAATGGTCCTGTCGTCGTCTGTTCAACGTTTGTCAAGAATCTGGTGTGTGTCGTCCATCCTCCTCACGTGTACTCTCCTCCTGAAGCAAGTTAAAGTCTGTTCCTGAGCCTTCCTCCACATATCCTCCTGGTGTTTCTCCAAAGTGTTATATGTTGTCAACAATAAACTCACCTATACGTTTCACTATCCTCAGATCTCCGTCTGCTTCATAACAGAAGCCCGGACCACAACTACAGTGACAACATGAGCACTCCCGATCATTTTCAAGAGCTGGTGGATCAATTAAAAAGGATTTTGATGCCATCAGTCTCACTTCCCGACGCACCACCAGCACCGAGCACTTCCGCATCATCTTCTTCATCCACCACCTCTTCCAGTCCCATGGCTCGACCAGCGCCCTACTCAGGCGGGGCGGAGGAGTGCAATGGTTTTCTTCTGCAATGTTCACTTGTATTTGATATGCAACCATCTCCCTTCTATCTGGACCTGCACTCAAATGGGCTGAGACGATCTGGAACCAAGCCGGGCCGGTCATGAATTCTATAAAGGCATTTACTGAGTACTTCAAGGAGGTTTTCGGCCGTGCTGACGGAGAAGTAGCCGCCGGAGAGCAATTATATCATCTCAAACAAGGTACGATGTCTACACAGGATTATGCGCTCCGTTTTCGCACCCTGGCGGCTGCCAGCGGCTGGAATGAGCGAGCCCTTCTCACGACGTACCGGCTCGGCTTGGAACCCACGCTCCGTATCCAACTGGCGGCATTGGATGACACGATGGGTTTGGAGAAATTCATCCAGCATTCACTTAGATGTTCAGCCCGTCTCAGCACATATCTTCAGGATACTGGACCCCTTCCACAAGCACTCCTCCGGTCGCCTGAGCACAACGCCCCTCCAGAGCCAGAACCCATGATCATTGAGTCTGGTAGGCTCACAGCATCAGAGCGACAGAGGAGGCTGACCCGGGGTCTTTGTCTATATTGTGGCGCCGACGGTCATGTCCGGCTCAACTGCCCACTCCGGCCCGCACCGCCTCCAGTGAGTGTATTCAGTTCCAATATTGAACAGTTACATCCTCTCACCACCACTGTGCAATTAACTACCCCTTGCATGTCTATTTTTGTCACAGCGCTTATTGACTCCGGGTCAGCTGGGAATTTCATCTCCAGTTCCCTCTGTCGCCAGCTCCAACTCCGTACGGAAGCATCCAACCAAGTTTACCAGATTCAACCAATAACCCAACATTTCCACTCTTCGGCCAGCATCCATCGAAAATGTGAGTCACTTCTTCTGCAAGTTGGGTTATTTCATCAAGAAAAGCTACAATTTCTGGTTCTGGAGGGAGCAAATATGGAAGTCATCCTAGGGCGCCCGTGGCTGGTGAAGCATGATCCCATCATCTCTTGGGGCACAGGAGAAATCAAGAGATGGGGCGATGACTGTTCACTAACCTGCTTTCCCGATCTTCCCCTTAAAGTCAGTAAACCTTTGTCTGTGTGTGTGACAACCGTCGAGAGTCCAATCGACAAACAGTCTATCAAGATTCCTGAGTTCTATTCCTCGTTCCTGGATGTATTTTGCCCCAAGAGAGCTTCCCAGCTACCTCCACATCGGCCATGGGACTGTGCCATTGACCTCGTTCCTAATGCCCAGTTGCCTAGAGGAAGAATCTACCCGCTGTCGCTTCCGGAAACAAGGGCCATGGAGGAGTACATCAAAGAGGCTCTGAGTCAGGGGTACATCCGCCATTCTAAGTCGCCAGCAGCTTCCAGTTTTTTCTTCGTGGCGAAGAAGGATGGAGGGCTGCGGCCGTGTATAGATTATCGTGTCTTAAATAAGAGTACTATTAAATATCGTTACCCACTTCCCCTCGTTCCAGCAGCTCTGGAACAATTAAGATCGGCCAAGATCTTCACGAAGCTGGACCTCCGCAGCGCATATAATCTGGTGAGAATACGCGAGGGGGACCAGTGGAAGACAGCTTTTGTGACCCCTACAGGTCACTACGAATATCAAGTGATGCCCTATGGCCTGGTCAACGCCCCCTCCGTATTCCAACACTTCATCCATGAAGTGCTCCGGGAGTACCTCCAACGATTCGTCATTGTGTATATCGATGATATACTCATCTACTCCCGGAGTGAGGCCGAACATCGCCACCACGTTGCGGAGGTCCTTCAAACGCTCCGAGAACATAATCTCTTCTTGAAGGCAGAAAAATGTTCCTTTCATCAGTCTTCAGTCCAGTTCCTCGGATACATCATAGATCAGTCTGGTGTACGCATGGACGAGGGGAAGGTCCAATCTGTTGTTTCCTGGCCCGAGCCCACTACCATCAAGGAACTTCAGAGATTTCTTGGGTTTGCTAACTTCTACCGAAGGTTTGTCAAGAATTATAGTATCCTCACTACTCCACTTACCAACTTGTTGAAGAACCAGCCCAAGAAGCTCACCTGGTCTAAGGAGGCAGCCGCAGCCTTCCGTCACCTCAAGGAGGCCTTCACCACGGCGCCCCTCCTGACTCATCCTGATCCAGACTTACCTTTCACTCTCGAGGTTGATGCGTCCACTACAGGAGTAGGAGCAGTTCTTTCCCAATATCATGGTACTCCACCCTTACTCCATCCATGCGCCTACTTCTCCCGGAAGCTGAGCCCGGCGGAGCAGAATTATAACATCGGTGACAGAGAACTCCTCGCCATCAAGCTGGCATTGGAGGAGTGGCGACATTGGTTGGAGGGAGCTAAACACCCATTCCAAGTCATCACTGACCACAAGAACTTACAATATCTGAAAGAAGCCAAAAGACTGTGTCCCCGTCAAGCCCGCTGGTCTCTCTTCTTCTCCCGGTTTCAGTTTTCCATCACCTACCGTCCCGGATCAAAGAACCTACGTGCCGATGCTCTGTCTAGAAGGTATGACCAACCTGAAATGGTAGAGAAACCCACCAGAATACTCCCAGAACATATTCCCATTTATCCCATCACCTGGACAGCCCCTCCAGCCGTCGCCACTCCAGTACCCCAGGCTCCGCCGGGTTGCCCACCACATCGGCAATTCGTCCCAGCGGAACAGCGGGTAGAGCTCATACACTCCGTCCACACCTCATTAGGCACTGGGCATCCTGGGACCAACTACACTCTCTCGCTACTGTCCCAACGCTTCTGGTGGCCCAACATGGCGAGGGATGTGAGTCGTTACATCAGAGGTTGTAAGGAGTGTGCTCAGTCCAAGAGTCCCCGTCACCTACCTGCCGGTAAACTCCATCCCTTGCCAGTCCCGAATCGTCCCTGGTCACACCTGGGAGTTGATTTCATGACGGACCTACCTCCTTCAGATGGGAATACCTGCATTTTGGTCATAGTGGACAGATTTTCCAAGTTTGTACGATTGATTCCGTTGAAGGGGCTTCCCACAGCCTTCGAGACTGCTGAACAGATATTTAATCAAGTTTTCCGATCTTTCGGACTTCCAGAGGATATCGTGTCCGATCGAGGCCCCCAGTTCATTTCCCAAGTATGGAGGGCATTCTTTAAACTCCTGGGTGTGACCATCAGTCTCTCGTCTGGCTATCACCCCCAGACTAATGGCCAGACGGAGAGGAAGATCCAAGAAGTGGGACGATTCTTGAGAACTTTCTGTCACGGCCATCAGAACTCCTGGAACCAGTTCCTGGGCTGGGCGGAGTATGCCCAGAATTCACTGCGGCAGCCCACCACCGGACTCACGCCATTCCAGTGTGTGTTAGGATACCAACCACCACTATTCCCCTGGGATGGCGAACCATCTGATGTCCCCGCAGTGGATCACTGGTTCCGGGAGAGCGAGAGAGTCTGGGACGAAGCCCATCAACATCTCCAGAGGGCAGTCCGCAGGAACAAGGTGGTAGCCGACAGGAGGAGAACAGAAGGACCAGCTTTTATTCCAGGGCAAAAGGTATGGCTCTCCACAAGGGACATCCGCCTGCGACTGCCCTCCCGGAAACTGAGTCCCAGATTCGTTGGTCCCTTCACCATCCTGGAACAGGTCAACCCCGTCTCATACAAGCTCCAACTCCCAGCACAGTATCGTATTCACCCCACATTCCATGTTTCACTACTCAAACCGTATCACGACCCTGTCCTTTCCTCCACAGAGCCTGGCCACGAAGAGGAACCCCCTCCTCCATTAATGCTTGAAGAAGGAGCAGTATACGCTGTGAGTGACATCCTACGGTCCCGGCGTCGTGGTGGTCAGTTGGAGTACCTCGTGGACTGGGAGAGATACGGTCCCGAGGAAAGATCATGGGTTCCCAGAGCAGACATTCTAGATCCTACACTCCTGAATGAATTCCATTCCAATCATCCCGAGTTCCCGGCACCCCGTGGTAGAGGTAGACCACCACGACGTCGGAGGTATAGGCCCTCAGGAGCGGGCCCTGGGGAGGGGGGTAATGTCACGGATTGGCCAGGCTCTCCCGGCACTCATCAACCCAGAGCACTATCACCTGCATTCTGATTGACACACAGCTGCCTCATATCACCGAGCACCCATAAGGACCCCATCTTCACGACACTCAGACGTCTGGGCTCGTTGATTCGAAAGCGGACTCTGAGTGTCTCCCTGGCACTATCAGCACTCAAATCGAACTGTGATTATTACTTACCCAGTCTCTCTGTCTCTCCGTAGTTCCTCCTGTTCCCTGAGTCTTCCGTCAATGGTCCTGTCGTCGTCTGTTCAACGTTTGTCAAGAATCTGGTGTGTGTCGTCCATCCTCCTCACGTGTACTCTCCTCCTGAAGCAAGTTAAAGTCTGTTCCTGAGCCTTCCTCCACATATCCTCCTGGTGTTTCTCCAAAGTGTTATATGTTGTCAACAATAAACTCACCTATACGTTTCACTATCCTCAGATCTCCGTCTGCTTCATAACACTGGTGAAGTTATCAATATATACTTTTTAATAATTTATGGCATTATATGTGAGTTTATCAGCATCTACCCCAATCGGAATTAGCTAGATTTCATTTAATACATTTGTCAGTGTTGCCTGTTTTTAAAAAGCACTATGCAGGATTCAACGCTAAGGATTTTTTCTACTGGCCTGATCGGGCCAGTGGTTGTGATTTTTTTCTTGCCCTCCCAAAATGTTCACTGGCCTCACCAAAACAAAAAACAATAACAACAACGAAATGGCTGTTCCTTAGCCACATTGACGGCAAACTGTTATTTTTTTTTTTGTCATGTTATACCCACTTAAAATACATGTACATCATTCCAGAGTTTCTGAGTTGACAGTGAGAAAACAGATTGTACCATATTTGTTCAGTCCATATGATCCCATATGATCTCATTTAACATGAGAGGCTTGGCAACATCTAAAAGAAGGAATATACAAAAGAGGTGCATCTTAATACGAAAAAATAAATGATAAAATAAATATATATATATATTAAAAAAATTAATTAATAGTAATAATAATAATAAAAAAAACAGTCATATCCTCTTGAATCACAGAAGTTTTGTTTTCACCTCATAATTGTAAGTGTTGCCCCCATTGTGCCGTCTCTTCACTGTACTGGTTGTTACCAGGTTACGGGAAAAAAATAACGTGCTCCACATCCAATCAAATTCCTAAGAGGAACCGAAAAGCAGTATGGTGTTGACGAAATCACAGAGATGGAGACATTTAAAGGCACAAACTGTTTTTTCTTTCTAAGACTGTATTTGCACGTAATTGACAAATAGTCCTCGGCAAAGGAAACTTTTTGTGATAAGGCAGTACTGGCCCGATCGGGACCATCACTATCCTGTCTGCTGTCCCAAGCATCTCTCGCGCTGACCCAGGGCCATCGGACAGTCCTTATTGTTGAGCCCTGCTATGTGTGTTTGTGTATTGTGTATTACATTAATTACAGTATCTGGAAATCCAACATGTAAATAATTGTCAAGAATATGAAAATTGGCTTTTATATTCTTATCTTATGGTGGCACCTTTAATTTTCACCCTTTCTTGCATGATGCATTAAGGCAGTTTGATATGACTGACATTTGTTAAAGGCAAACTCAAACAGAAGTACCTGCCCTTTTTCTCAAATGCTGCCTCAGATCATTTAAAACAGCTTGACAAGTCATGCTGTCGACACCTTTCCTCTTCATTCATCTGGACGCAAGGTGTCGACTGCTGGTCTACAGAAACATTGGTGCAGCGCCACAGGAAGTCCTCTCACCCCAGCCTGTAATTTAACTGCAATCCGGTGGGGTGGTGGGGGTCTTGACCGGCTTGTCTTCATTCCCTTCACACCAGCAAGGGAAAAGCAAGACTGCTGCAAAGAGCTGTCATTTGCTGCTCTCTCTCACTGTTCAGTTTTTACACACACACACACACACATTCTCAGGCCATACCCCTCAACATTGGTATGTGAAAATAAGGGATACGCCCACCATGATAAGGGATAACCCCC
>CAIGQQ010033255.1:6185963-6224961 GCA_903798035.1 Danio albolineatus
CCCCCCCCCCCCCCCCCCCCAAAAAAAACAATCCCCATATTAAATATGTTCTTCTGGAGCTGTTTCATTGTAAATAAACAGTTAAACGATCTGTAATATTTTTTATATTATTATTTACAAAAAAAAAATGTAATAGTGTACATTAGCAAACAATTCAGCTTATTAAATGAGCTATTATAAAGAAATAGAATTAAGTTATCAAATCTCATTAATCATTTTCTCACTAATCATTAATCTTTTTAATCTTTTTCTCACTTACACATTCTGAATAAAGAGCATTTTTTGTTTGATTACATTAAATAACAGAGGTGTCACTTTAAAAATGCACACATCTAACATTATAATGTTATAACGTTTTATGCTCATTTAGGACAAAATAAGTTGTGGTTGAAGAAAAAAACTCATCAAGATCGACATCTTTAGATGTTATTATTATTAATTATGTGTATATGTCTGTTCAAACAAGCACCCAAAACCCAGACTTTCGCTACGCTTCAAATTGCATGTACAGAATCCATTTGGGAAAGAGCGTCTATCACTATGGAGCACGTCAGCTGACAGTCATGCACCGCTTTATGACTACTTTGAGGATTGTATAGGAGGAGCGAATGCACCTGTAATGAAAAAGAAAGGGAATCCCACCGTTTTTATTATTCATTAGGTAGGAACATAGCATAAAAGTGTAATTTGCATTTCCATCTACCTATTTTTATGCACATTTTGGAACAATATGCATAACGAATTTTGCGATTTTTATTTGCGATTTTGGCAACTGTTTTGCTTTTTCAAACAAGCTACATGCATTCCAAATGTATTCGGTGCACAAGGTGTGCATAATAAAACAGTTCACAATGAAATAACAGTATTAAGTTTAATAAATAAAACTGTAGTAAAATTGTTTTTAAAACAGACAACATAAAATAAGGGCGCCACAGTGGCGTAGTGGTTAGCACGTTCGCCTCACAGCAAGAAGGTCGCTGGTTCGAGCCCCAGCTGGGTCAGTTGGCATTTCTGTGTGGAGTTTGCATGTTCTTCCCGTGGTTGCGTGGATTTCCTCCGGGTGCTCCGGTTTCCCCCACAAGTCTAAAGACATGTGGTATAGGTGAATTGGGTAGGCTACATTGTCCGTATAGTGTATGAGTGTGAATGTGTGTGTGTGGATGTTTCCCAGAGATGGGTTGCCGCTGGAAGGGCATCCGCTGCATAAAAATATGCTGGATAAGTTGGCGGTTGATTCCGCTGTGGCAACCCCGGATTAATAAAGGGACTAAGCCGACAAGAAAAAGAATGAATGAATGAACATAAAATAAATGAACTAACCAACCTCAACTCTAGTTAAAAACATACTGTATACACTAGTTCTAACTACTTGATAAACAAAACTCTAATAAATTCTCTTTAAAACAGACATGAAAAATTATGAAATGAAAGATGAACTAACCTCAATTCCAGTCATGAAAATAAATAAAAACTGACGTTAATCAAAACCACCTATTCGGTTCACCTTCATCGTGTGCAGAGTGAGCTCTGATTGGTTAACATCTTTCTCCCGCTCAGCTTAGCTTTAACTGCCCGGTGTGCTGGTCAGCTCTGATTGGTTAACATATCAAAATCATGCGCACAAGAACCTATTCTGAATAAAAATCTAAATAAATTAACAGATAAAAATTGCAGCCTTACGCGATTTAGAAATAGCATGGGCTTAAATTGTGCTTTTTTTTTTTTTTTGCAATTATGATTAATTGCACAGCCCTACAGTGCACATTGCGTTTCGTCTACGTATTTTAAGACGCAAGTAAATTGTTATATACGAAAAAAGGCCCCTTCGCCTGATGCAGCAACTTCCATTTTTCTTTTAAATATTTGGCGCCAGTTATCAGGAAGTGACTATTTTGTTCTCTTGGGCTGATTGGATGGAAACGCTGCTTTATTCGCAAATCTTTAATGCGATATTTCAGTTTTACGTGTAAATTTCATTCCCATCTTTGGATGGTAATGGTTATTGTCTCCAACTGTTGGTTCAGCATGCACTAAACAGGCATCACAGTGCATTTTTGCATTTTTTTTTTTATGTGGACGGAGATTTAAAAAAAAAAAAAAACTCAGGTAAAAACACCATAACATGGAGACTTTTAAATTGAGATAATTTTGCAGTATAATAATCACAGATACTAGTTTATGTCACAATTGGTTTAAGTGTTACCTTTTATTCATTCTGAAATTCTGTAACAATCTGTATTGTTCTGTAAATTCAGTTGTGTTAAAAACCAACATTGCAATCATAGGGCTCTAAAATAACAAATCTGTCCAGCAGGCGAAAATTACTCGCCTAATAGCACACCTCATGCAGATGCTCGATCTGAGGCATCAATTATGTCTATGGCACAAATGGTGCAGAACGAGTCACATGCCAAAGCACTTAGTATACAGGCTCTGATATTATGTAATCATGTCTCTCTGTGAATGGCTTTTTTGTGTTTGATTGATGGCGATTGTTCAAATTCTGTATCTATTTGTAGTCGTTAATATGTTTTGCTGTCATAACATGGTAATTTAGAGCATTATATTTCACTGTCAGAACAGAAAACACATTTTTATAAAGAAACCCGATTAGGACAAAGCTGTTATTCTGGCATATCTGCATATAAATGTGTCTTTCTCTGTTTGATAAAGCTCTACATGCTGAATATATGACATCCAGTATGTCGTTCGCACTCACACTGCTGCATACTTAACAGGCAGTTTACATCATGAAGGATTATTTCAGAGGGAAGGTCAATGTCACTCCTATGCCATCCACCGTAAAATCAGCCACGCATGCTGTCTTAAGTAGCTGATGAACAGCTTCGTGTGCCTGTCTGGATGATGTCTGTCAGAGTGTAATCATGGAGGCAAGTGTGACCATGGAGTCGGAATTAAAGGAGAGGATGGATGGCATCAAGGAGAAGGGTGAGTAGAAGTCAAGGTGTTGTGAAGTGAACATGCTGAAGAAAAGGTGAGTCGCTGTTGCTAAGGATTGATGTGTTGCTATGTGGTTGCTAGGGTGGTTTGGTTAAACCAAGTCAATAGCCTGTCTTTTGGTAGATTGCTTGGGCCCTTTTTTATCATCCACCAAGCCTGATTGCTGAGTAATTTCCGTGATCATCCTTGCCTGCAAAAATACTGAGCATTTTCAAAAGGAAGACAACAGCTATGTAAAAGCAAAGCACAATAGCTATGTTTCCATCCACCTATGTTTGTGCACATTTTAGACCATCAAATAAAAACTGCTTAATGTAAATGTAATGTAGATAAAGAAAAATATGCTCAAAATGCTGTGGAAACAATTAAATTCCAGCATTTGCATCAAAAAAGTCATGAGATTTTGTTTTAACAGATCATGTGATGACAAAAATGGAGAAACCAGCTGATCAGCCACATCTGAAATGTTGTTCTGGTCATTATAAAATACCTCAGGCAAAGTTCATCATCCCAGTGGTACAGAATTATTATTATATCATCATTACCTCCAGAATTTTCTTGTACATCTGCGCTCCCAAAGAGTCTCGCATCTCCAAAAGCCAACACACGTTCATTTATGTTTCATCTTCATCCTCTGAGACTCAAGTAGTTTAAAGGTCCCATAAAGTGCTTTGAAATGTGCATTTTTATTCGATGTTTGACGTAATCTCAACCGAAACACATAGTGTACACAAATCATAGTGTAGCTTCTCCCCTTTTTGAAAAACAGCCAATAGCGTTTTGTTATCACCACTTTGCCTGTGAGAGTGGTTGAGCCCATTAAATGAAATGCAAATGTGAAGTGAGGCGGGGCATGTCAGATGCTTGAGAGCGTTTGATTGGTTATGATTTGATGAGAAACTGTAGATGAGGTGACGTGAATTAAACTGTTGATCCATTTAGGCCAGGGGTATCCAAACAGTGTTCTGCATGGTTTAGTTCCAACCCCAATCAGACACATCTGGGCTAGCTACAGTATTCAAGCTCTTACTAGGTTTTCTAGAAGCATCCTTGCAGGTGTCTTGAGGAAATTTGGAGCCTCATCACCCTGCAGCCCAAGACTGGCTACTCACTGAAGCTAAGCAGGGCTTAAACTAGTCAGTATCTGGATGGGAGACTACATGGGAAAACTAGGTTGCTGTTGGAAGTGGTGTTAGTGAGTAATGCCCCAGTAAGGTGAAGGGGACACTATATAGTCAGTGGGTACTGATGAGACATTAAACCGAGGTCCTGACTCTCTGTGGTCATTAAAAATCCCATGGAACTTCTGGTAGGGTTGTAACCCTGGCCAAATTCCTTCCATCGGTCCTTGCCCATCACAGCCTCACAATCATCACCATATATCCATCAAATTGCACACCTGGTTGTGGTGTGAAGAGATATATTTATATCTTTTTTACGAAGTAAATTGAACATAAAATGATTAAGTTGTTGCAAAGAAAAAATAAAATAGAATTGTGTTGTTTCAGTTCATTTAAAATAAGTAGTTTGAACAAACAGCGGACATCATTTTTGCAGTGTATTGTTATTCCCACATCCACTGGTTTTGTCAGAAACAAGTGCATTTACACAGATAGAGGTCAGCAATGGCATTATAATTTATGCTGTTCCGCTTTAATTATCGTCCTCCACTTAGTGTGATTGTGGCTTTTTATTGCATGCTTGTAAATCGCTCGCCATACATTATCAAAAAAATGTCTAACATGGGAATCGCACACAAATGCTGAATACAACCCATGTCTATTCATCTATGGAGAGTAGTGTTTAGACACCTCAGAGAATGCGGGTTTCACAATCACAGTAATTACTCATTGTCAGCTCTCTGCCAGGTGATTAGCACGGAGAGACAATGGGCCTGCTTTTCAGTTTATCCCCTAGAGGAAGCCTATTGTTCTTCAGGAGGGACAGTGTACCCTGAATGACAGTGATAAATAGTAATGCGTTGACATTATCGTCATCCAGATCTTCTGAAAAGCTGTGTGTGCTGCTGTCCTTCAAGAAAATATCACCTCCTAGCTGGGTATGTTTTTATCCAAGTTCTTCTGAATCTGCTGTCTTTTCAAGTTTTGTACACGTTTTAAAACTTTGGCACTCAACCTGGACAACACGGGTGTGTTCACATTTGTAGGTAAGTCCTCTTGGTTTGTGTGGTCTAATAAAATGAAGCATTAGGTTGCCATTTATGGTAGTATGTTTTTGTTTATACGCTGTGTTCACACCAGACACGGAATGCTTAAATACATCATGCTATTCATGCATAAATAGTAGGGCTGTAACGATACGTGATATGAAACCGAAATCGCGACACTAAGATCCACGATCCTGTGTCGCGATGTGATAAGGAAGAATCGCGACACACCCGTGACTAACTTTTCAATCATGTAACGCCTTTCTGCAAAAGTTGAGCTAGTTGAAGAAGAACGTGAGGAAACATGGGAACTAACCCAGAGATTGCAGACCCTCCCTCTTCATATAAGTCAGCAGTATAGCAACATTTCAGCTACCCAGTGGAGATAACGGATGGCAATTGCTCGACAAGACCCACACAATATGCCGTAAGTGCTTTAAGTGACAGGCAACACAACCAACATACAGATGATACGTAAAGTACACACAGAATACGTAAAGAGGCTGTGATAGATCGGAAGATCAGCATATCTAAAGTTCCCGTGACAACAGACAACGAAACATTGCCAATGCTGTCGAATCGGCCGTTTTTTTAACCGCATATAAGATGCTTTGCTCACACTGTTAATCTGGCTGCACAGAGAGGGAAACTATGAATATTTAACTTTAATTTTATTTAGGCTATTTTAATTAGGCCTACCGAACCAACACAGTCTCACGTCAACTTGTGTTTTGACGCTGAAGCATATAGCGCGCTTGTTTTGAAGCGCATCACCGCAAAGGTTATTCATTATTCTTTTTTATCTAGTAAATAACTGACCAACCAAAACTACATCAATATTAAGATAAAATTTATACCTAACGAAATTCGTTTAAAAAATATATATTTTTTCCAAGAAAAATGTATGAATTATATTTTTGTTTGTGCCTGCAACTGTGCGGTGAAAATTTATTCCGCTCCGGGGAAAATAAGAATTTAATAGTTCACAGCAGAAAGGGCACGGTCCGTGCGGGCTTTCTCCATCTTCTCAATTGTGTTGGGCACAGCTAGGTTCAGTTTGGAGGCATTTTGACGCCAGTGTCCATTCCGTGTCCATGAAATGGAAAGTTAGCGACATGTAAAGTGTCATTTTTGCACTCGACCACATCTGTTGTAAGTGAAAAATACTCGACTGTGGTGGAATTGGGCTGTTGCAGCTCACCACGGATACGTTTGTAGGCTCGTAGAATAGCTGTTTTGGAGAAATATGTACGTCCGGACAATTCATTATAGCTGTCGGGTGTGGTTACGAGGTCTCCTATTGAAAGACACTATTTTTTTCGCAGAGATTCTTGGTTACTGCATCAGTGCATTTGTTCCACCTCACATTGTGCCTCCTATATTTTGTGCATCGCTTAAATGCATCACTAATTGATGGCTGCACCTGTTCGTCTGACTTCTGCGGTCGATTTTTCATTTGTCAGGCAAAGTTTACATCTCTTAAATGTAAGAGAACTTGATTGAAAAAGAATTTTCAACATGCTCGAATCATCTCCACAATGGAGTTTAGTTCTGTTTGTTTTTCAACAGTATTTTGTTACAAAAAAACAGAAGTGTTATAGCTTTGGCTATTTATTTATTTTATATTTGGCTATTTATATAGTTAATAATTTGCATGGTTAATCTTGTTCTTTGGTGTTCAGTTTATAAAGATTTTTCAAATGTTATTTGATAAAAAATATTGTTTAAAAAAAAAAAAAGTTTCCCACCCCTCACGAAAAAAAATCGTGATACGAATCGAATCGTGGGTCAAAAATCGTGATACGAACCGAATCGTGGGTTTGGTGTATCGTTACAGCCCTAATAAATAGACGCTTGAACATTTTGAGTTTCCTCGCTTTATTCCCCTATCAAATTCACTTCACAATAGACCCGTCATGTGCAGGGCTTTTGTCTACCTGGTTACTCTAGCTTCGTTGACAAAATTGCTAATATGGATTTTATTGAGAGAATAGCTGTGTTTATGTGCTTTAGGAAGGCTGAAAAACGGTGTAGATTTGTCAAGCACTGTGTATGAGTCCACTATATCGTTTCAGAGGTGCACCCAGCTCGGTGAGTTTATCAACTCCTCCAGAAACTATACCTGGATGATGGAGGCTTTCAGCTGTGCATCCGACTGAGCTAAGCCCAGTTTGACAAGCTGGTGTCGACAAAATTTCCCCCCGGGAGACAGACAACAGGCGCTATGTCATAATCACGCCCCTACAAAAGAAAGCTCCTGATTGGTTAACATGGCGCAAATGTCTGCTGAAGGATTTTCCAACTCGAGCAATTCGAGTAAAAAACGTGATACGCGCGTCAAACGTGCAAAATGCTCAATTTGCCCTGCTTCACGTCATTCGATCTGCTTCATTTGCGCAAATCGTGCCTCAGGATGTCTATTCGTGTCTTGCATTGACTTAACATGTTAATCACTTGTACTTGACGCTTCATCCGATTCTTGTGTAATCGCAATATCAAAACGCATATGTTTTGTTACGTTTATGACTGGTGTCCTCTAGAAGTGCGGACACTGCTCAACTGCTTTAACTGCTCAAGGAAAACACACTTTTTTTTTCAATGTATCAATCAAAACTAATGTACAGGCACAGAAGACAACAGGAGCATTTAGAGCAAATACACAAAGTAAATAATAATCCCGCTTGCTTTTTGAGTGCTTTCGAATGAATTCCCAAACACCTGTGATTGGCCACTGTGTTCATATGCTGAACTGAAATGACTCATCGGCTGTAATTATCACCCCCGTTTTTCAGAGCAGTGACATGGACACTTAAGAACGACCTCGTCTATCACAGCTTATCCATCACTGGCTATCAATGTAGTGCTCATAAACAGATCCTCTAAAAGACACAATGTAGAAAGCTTGATCAGCGGACACACCTGTATAGTAAGCTACCGCTAAGTAGATAAGTAATGTCAGTATGTAATAACTGGTTATGATCTATTAATGAACCGATGCCAAATTGTCAGAATTTCGGTGCACTGATGAAACAACTGATTTTAACTCCTCTAGTGTCCACATTACTCCAGCATCTTCCACTCATGAAATCAGAATTTTGAAAATGCCGAAGACCCTCTTTTTAGTTTGGAAACACTAGTGCTCAATTTCACAGCTCATGGAATTTCTGGAATATTATAGAATTTTAAAAGGTCTATTCCAAAAATTGAAAGTCAAAGAGTTTGTATATCTCTCCAAGTCATGGAGTATCAAGAATGTTTGTTTGTCACTTTAAATTTTACTTTGCATTTATTACAAGGTATATTTTCTGTATCATATATATTTTTATTGTAATGTCTCATGCCTATTGTTATGCTTAGGTTGTTTTTTCATCTCTATTTTATTTGTACTCATAAACTGGCAAACATTTAGGTGAAAAAAACACAGCCAAATACTGTACCTGTAAATTAAGACTAACATGACAGAGTAAGGTGCCACGGTGGCGTAGTGGGTAGCACAATCGCCTCACAGCAAGAAGGTTGCTGGTTCGAGCCTCGACTGGGTCAGCTGGCATTTCTGTGTGGAGTTTGCATGTTCTCCCTGTGGTCCCGTGGGTTTCCTCCGGGTGCTCCGGTTTCCCCCACAAGTCCAAAGACTTGGTATATAGGTGAATTGGGTAGGCTAAATTGTCCATAGTGTATGAGAGTGAATTCAATTCAATTCACCTTTATTTGTGTAGCGCTTTTACAATGTAGATTGTGTCAAAGCAGCTTCACATAGAAGGTTATAGTAAATTGAAAGTGTCAGTCCAGTTATTAGTGTTGGAGTTCAGTTCAGTTCAGTGTTGTTTGAGTGTGTATGGATGTCTCCCAGAGATGGGTTGCAGCTGGAAGGGCATCCGCTACGTAACGTGGTGACCCCAGATTAATAAAGGGACTAAGCTGAAAAGAAAATGATTGAATGAATGACAGAGTAATATGCATTTTAGGAGCAGTAAGGAACAGTAACAATGGTGGTAAATACATTTTTGTTCTTATAGAATCTATTAAAGTCTTGAAAAATGATATTCAAGCTTTAATCATTTTTAATTTTGTGCAAAGAACAAAATGTTTTTTTTGTTGTTGTTTTTTCATTCATTAGGCAATGGAATTCAGCTTTTTAGTCAGGGAAAAGTCAGGGAATTTGACACTTGGCTTTGGAATGGGAATCAGTATACAATGGACTGAAACACAGGTGCCATTTACACTAGTGTATTTTCATATTAAGGCATATAGGTTTTGTTACAGTTATGCCTGGTATCTAACCACACTATTCCAGCTCCTTCGACCCATAAAAAATAAGCATTTTGAAAACACTGGAGACCCAGTTTTAGTTTTGAAACACTAGTGCTCCATTTTAATACAGATGGACTCAAACTTAGACTTTTGAAAACAAAGACACAACTATATACAAACGCTTTTTGGCTGGCCTTCTGGACTGTTGAAAGAAGGTAACACAAAAGCAGAAGACAAAAAATAAAATAATCAAGTAAATAACTGGGTGAGAATGTGGTAAAATCTAGTAGAAGCTTTTCTTTTTCTACAGCGCTTTTTAAAACTGTTAAGGGAGGTGGGCGCTGGTCAATCTGTGCTTTTGAAAACACTATTGGTTGGGTTTAGGAAGGGATGATGGTGGGTCAGTCAATTTGTTAGCCAGACAGTCAGTTGACAGTAGCAAGAACAGCAGGTTTGAATGGCACTTGCTAGAGAAATTTGAGATCTTCAAAAGCAAGCACAACGGCCTCTGGTGGATTCGTCAAAACAAAAACAAACAAAAAAAAAAAAATCCTGGGACGCATTTGCTCTCCAAAAATGTATATAGTGGTACGGTTGGATTTCATTCTGAATTGCTTTTGTTTTAAATGGAAAATGCACTAGTGTAAATGGCAGTAAGATCATGGTTCACTTATTGCTCACACGGTCCTTTGTAAGGCTCCATCTAAAGATCACTGTTGACAATCAAAACCATCAGGAATTACTGTAAATGGCAAAATCATGGCTCTGAAGAGATAAATCAGGTTTCGTTGAGCACTCTGGCATTGTTATGATTGCTTCTTGTGGTATTCTGTGCAGTTTTTGGTTTATGAATTTTTGGTTAGAGTTGTATTCATATTTCAGTAAAACCGCACCAGAATTTGCTGGGAAGACCCATCTGTTCAGCAGCCTTGGTTGGCTTTTTTTGTTCAGCATTTTGAGTTCACTTTAATCAAACATAACATGCAAAGTGTGAACAAACAATAAAATCCCCATATTGTGATTAAAAAAGCATCATGTTTTTCCCTCAATTTTTTATATGAAATAATGAATCTAAAGAATGTCTTAATCTCTGGATTGTTCTTATTAATTACTCTTGCAAGCCTTACAAAATGTTAGTTTCAAGGGATGACATAATGTGCGTAAAAGCAGCAGGTCGTGATGTACTGTCATTTTTGAGACCATTTATTTGAAACAAAACTGTGCACCCATGTTCACACATGGCAGTAACATGTTTTTCATGCGTGTGTTATTTGTAACGCATTGTGGTTGTACTGATCTTTAAGTTTTGAATTCTTACCTTTTATGTTTATTTACTCTTTTAGTATTAAAAAAGGAAACATTACAAGCTAATGTTAATGTGAAATGATCCGTTGTTTGTTTCAATTGTGAAAATGTGCCAGAATCTCTCATTTAAAATGTAAATGGACATTTGCATTTTGCGTGGGTAAGTGCAATTGGATCTTCTTCCAATCACACTAGGCACATGTTGAAATGAAATCTGAATCCATTTGGCGCAAGATATCCTGATACAAAATCTGTATCATGTCATGCTGTAGTGGTGTAAGAATTCATTTTTACCATGTGCTAGTTAGATTATTTTTGGTTAATCTGTGGTCCAAATATGAATAAGTGATAACCAAACACAATGAGGAACGTTCTGATTGTGTTGCAGCATGTAAATGCTTTACATCATCAAGACTTCACTACAAATTTACTTGAAATTGATTCATAAACATCTTATGATCTGTATCATTAAAAAATAATTCAAATTGCAATCCTTTGTTTCCTCAGAGAGCCCAGTCAATTTAATATTAACAGAATTTAATCTTTTCACCTTCATTGACAAACATGGCTGATTATACCTCCATATGTCCCCTAGGTGGCAATGTAGTCTTCTTGATGATTAATACAGTACACACTCTCTTTTTTTTTTCTCACACACAGTCACTTTCTCCCCCCATTTTAATGGTTTGGCAGAGAAAATGTGAGAATTACAGCTAATCTGTGTTTATTCCCAGGAGACAATCACATTGTGTGCCTGTTCATTATTGACAGTGCCACAACATGCAGAAATTGGAGTCCAACTCAATTACACTAGTCATTTAGAGACACCATTATTGTACACAACAGAATACATATGCACATGACGGAGGGTACAAACCAACAATGCATTTTTTTTTTTTTTTACCTTTTCTGCCTTACACTTTGTTGGCAATTAATTTTCAGCTGCTTGCTTGCAGTGTGTAAATGATTGCGCTGCTATCTCTTTAAAAGGCAGGACTGTGCGGCTACACCTCCACTCCCTCTCTCATTCTGTAGATGATGTCACTGTGGCTTCCCTTAGACCTTGGACAAATGATGTGGGTCTCTGTTTGGCGTTCCTCCTCTTTCCCACCCTCTCCCTCTCTCTCTCTCCCTCTCTCCCTGTGTCTCCATCTCGTACTCCACTGCTCTCTTCATCAACAGAGGGACAGCAGCTGAGGAAACTTGATAGCACTCCATCCCCTTCTCTTCTCCTCTTCCTTTTTTCTTAATCTCTCTTTTCTTCTCTCTATCCCTTCATTCACCAGCAGCGATGTAGTCGTCTCTCAAACTTTAAGAGCTCTTGCGATGAAGTCTTGACTGACAGCCGTCACTCTTGGACTTCGAAGGACTCATTCTCTGGTTCTTTTTGAAATCTTTCCAGAGTCGCCTCTCTTTAGTATTCTTGTGTTTACCTTGTCGGTGTGCTTGGATCATGGCCATGAAGGAAACAATACTCCCTATCAGCGAGGTGTCGAGTCCGTACCCGGAGGTTGTGGAACTCAACGTTGGTGGCCAGGTGTACGTCACCAAGCGCTCCACCTTGGTCAGCGTACCTGACACCACCCTCCACACCATGTTTACGCGGTGCACCCCGCACGAGCTGCCACGCGACAGTCGAGGACGATTCTTCATCGATCGGGATGGATTCTTGTTCCGATATGTTCTGGACTTTCTACGAGATCGCCAGCTTGTGCTACCTGAACACTTTCCGGAACGGGAGCGTCTTCAGCGCGAAGCAGAGCATTTCCAGTTGGGGGAACTGCTGAGACTTCTGGGCCCACGTGTAGCCAAGCAAGGCTCCCTCAATGATGAAGGCTGCCAGAGTGATATTGAGGAAAGTTCACAGAGTAGCGAGTTGGTGACTCGAACTGGACACCATGCCACTAATTACGCAACTACTTCTTCCACGTTGGACAAGAGGTCAGGGTTCATTACCATCGGTTATCGGGGATCCTACACAATGGTGAGGGATAATCAAGCAGATGCAAAGTTTCGGCGCGTGGCACGGATCATGGTCTGTGGGCGCATCGCCCTGGCGAAGGAAGTGTTTGGGGACACTCTAAATGAAAGTCGGGATCCGGATCGTCCACCAGAGAAATACACCTCCCGCTTCTACCTGAAGTTCACCTACCTGGAGCAAGCGTTCGACAGGTTGAGCGAGGCTGGGTTTCAGATGGTGGCCTGCAACTCTACAGGAACGGCTGCATTCGTTAACCAGTACAGAGATGACAAGATCTGGAGCAGCTACACGGAGTACATCTTCTTCAGTAAGTGACAGAGCAGCTCTCGCAAACCTGCCTGCACTAGAGCACTCCACTCCTAATTTCCTTTTCATGTATTTGAGTATTACCAACCTTGTACCCAAGGGATACAGGGGCATGTTTCACAACCCAGGCCTCAGAATTTTCCACCCTAAAAAAAGAAAACATGCACTTTATTTTGTGTGCATACATGCATTAAAAAAAAAAAAAACAATCGTAGCTTGTGTGGTACAGGTCTTACTTGGGTACATTTTGCTTTCTAGTCACTGCTTGCAAATAATTTCTAAGAATATTTGAATATAAATTTGACATTACACTGAATGTGTGTACAGTTTATTTATTATTAATGTATCAATTTATTTTTAATATTTCATGAAGGAATGCTTTGCCTGGTTCTCAAAAAGGAGGGATTGCCATACAATAATTTCACACTTGCAGTCTTATGCATGGCACAGATCAGTTTTCAATATAAAAAAACATTTATTATATATAATTTCTCTTTTTCAGTTGTTTTATAAGACATCGTAAAAGGCTCTGTGAAAAAGCTGACATTTTTGCACATATTACTTGACAAGGGTTAATGAGTTTTTCAAGTTTTTCTTAACTAGGAAAACCAAAAGAAAAGTACACTTAATGACCCCAGCTTGGAAAACTGATCTTTTTTTCGATCCTTCTTTTTCACTGTTCATTTGCAATGTTGTGTCGTTCTTTAGCAGTCTCCCTATCACACACTTTTTTTCTCTCTCTCTCTCTCTTTCAAACACCTAACTACCCACACGCTCTTTCTCTCGCTCATTCCTCTTCAATATGTAGTGACTTTGATGCTGTAATTCATAGCAGTACATGTAAATGTGTGTCAAAACTGGGACAGTGAGTGCCTCAGGCCTGATGTTCTGAATAGAGTGGATAGTACACACCAGGCAATCCCACGCACCACTTGTGTCCAATCATAAAGGAGCTGCGCAGATCAAAGCTTCCTCATTAGCCAATGTAAATTAGAGTTGGATTAAACAATTGCTGATTAGTTCGTTCTTATTGGCCGCCTCGTTCCTAAGTTGTACAGACAAGTGCTAATCCGCTGCAGACTCTAGGTTGCGGTGACTCTGAGTTCACTTTTACAGGGTATCAAGCAGAATACAGTGCAGCGTGTGGTCTCTGAATGAACTACGGTGATTGTGGTCAGGCCAAACCCCAAGCTGGTCTGATTGATTTGTGATTGATTCGTAGCAGGTACAAAGTGTTTTCATTGAATTTGTACACAACTTTGAAACTGCTTTGTTTTTTGAATTTTGATATTTTAGACTTAAAATTATTAATAAGCCAGTATGCTACAAAAACAATGAGAAAATGTATGTTCAGAAGATTTATGTCCTTTAAATTCACAATTATGACTATTCACTTTATGACTTTACTCCACACTTCATGGGTTGTATCACCAAAAGATCCATCCCAGGCTTATTCTGATTACGTACCCCTATATACATTTCTAGAGATCGCCAAATACATCGCAGGAGCCCACTGTGTATGCTTTTTGAGATCTCAAATTTCTCCTGCATTTGTGCCTTCTGACTGACCGATCTACTGACCCACCCTCCTCATTCCCTAAACCCAATCGATAGTGTTTTCAAAAGCACCTATTGACCAACGACCACCTACTTCTCTAAACCCAAGAGTGAGTGTTTTCAAAAGCAATCCAGAAAATTGAAAAGCCCTCTTGGCAGCCTGATTTTTTACCACATTTTCAGATTTTACCACATTTTCACCTTGTTGTTTACTTGTTTATTTAACTTTTTCACTTTTGTTTTTGTCGTACCTGCTTTCTGGATGTGTTCTTCACCAGACTCGAACCTCGTTGTCACGGTCAACTCCGCTTTGCGTCTCAAATCCTCCAGCATACGCGGTGAGCGTAAACTGGTAACAGTGGAAAAGCCACCCATATGGAGGTAATTGGTCAGCTGATAACTGCGAAAAGGAACGTTGTCATACCGCCTGGTAGCGTTTGTTTTAAAAATGAAGTGCATCCATACGTTTCTCTGACTTCATAATTTGTGATTTCCAAAAATGTATATAGGGGTATGTTTTTTAGAATTAGCCTTTGTTGGAAAGATCATAACTTTAAAAGCTTGTCCTATTTGTTTGGTAACCATCGCAATTTGAGTTAGGACCACAAGCTATTATTGAACAGCATTTTCTAAGTGCGTTATCTTAACTACAGATACAAAGAGGCAGTATTAAAGAAATATCCTAACTTAACGACAAATATCAAAAACTATCTAAACTTTAGGGCAACTCGACAGCTGTCCTAACTACTAGTTTATTCGAATGAATGGGAAAAAATGCAAATAAATGTCCAACTATGGCATTGCCTTGACACTTGGATGACCCTGAAGATGTTACGTTTTTAATTATAAGTAATTATAGACTGCAACGCAACAAAACATTACGTTTAGCACAGGAAGTGCAACCAGCAAGTGACAATTTTTTTTTCCACCAGTTTTGTTTATGCATTTTGTTTTAGGCTAACGCATTAGCAGCTCGCATAGTGTTAGTTGCTTGGTAACAGACCTGAGAGTGCATTGCCGAACTTCATGACACAATTTATGACTTCCTAACTAAAGATGGTATAGTTTTGAAAGATAGGATAAGAATCTCAAATCAAGTCAAGATTTGTTTACATTAACGAAAATATTATGAGGAGGTAACCTATATCACAGTATAGGAGAGGGGCAGCACATGGCTCTGTGGTTAGTACTGTCACCTCACAGCAAGAAGGTCACTGGTTCAAGTCACGGCTGGGCCAGTTTGCATTTCTGTGTGGAGTTTGCATGTTCTCCCCAAGTTCACGTAGGTTTCCTTTACAGTCTAAAGACATGCGCTGTAGGGGAATTGAATGAACTAAATTGGCCGTAGTGTACGAGTGTGTTTGGGTGTTTCCCAGTACTAGGTTGTGGCTGGAAGGGCATTCGTTGTGTAAAATGTATGCCGGAATAGTTGGTGGCTCATTTCGATGTGGCGACCTCTGAAATAGAGAATAAGCCGCAGGAAACGAGGAACGAGGAAATGAGGAGTTTTCTTTGATAAAATCTGGTATTTGTGGCACAGTCACTCACACACACACACACACACACAGACCGCTCAGTCTTGAGCAGGGGTGCCCAAATTTTTTCTTATGAAGGGCCAAAAACCAAACTTGACTTAGGCTTGCGGACCGGAGGTAAATGTAGGTGGGGTAATTTACCATGAGTTAATTCCTAATTTATTTATACATTCATTAATTTTCCTTCGGCTTAGTCACTTTGTTCATCAGGGGTCACCACAGCAGAATGAACCGCCAACTTATCCAGCAAATGTTTTACACAGCGGATGCTCTTCCAGCTGCAAACCAGTACTGGGAAACATCCATACACACTCCTCCACACTTAAACGCTACAGCCAATTTAGCTTATTCAATTCACCAATGACTCTAGTTTTTGCCTTGATTTGCTTGCTTGTCATCTGCATAGTCCTCTATTCATTGAGTGACAGCATTTACATTTAAAAAAATCAGTTTCATTTACAACATTTAATTTAAACATTTAATTTCAGTTTGCTTTTTTGTAGCTCAGCAATAAACAAAAAAAGGTTATGTCAAATTAGAAATGACGATATCTGTGTTAAAGGCATTCGCCCCAACCCTCTCCATCATACTTATGCCGAGTTCAGACTGCATGATTTTAAAAGTAGTCGTGTCACAGATGTTTTCACACTGCATGACTATCTGGGCTAGCGTTTTGTCGCTGCTTTGTTTACACTGCAAGATGGATCGGCGACAGGGAGTTTCACACTGCATGACTTCAAAATAGGAAGAATTGCCGACAACTTTGTCCAAACTACGTCTCACACCCAAAACACGTAGTATATCTTTCGTTATTAACTGCATAACGAGAAAGAAGCCTTTAAAGGGGTAGAAACTGTACATATTTGCTCACCTGGCTTTGAAGGGAATTAGCAATTAACTTTTTTATTTTTTGACCGGGTTGGATTGTGATATTGCTCACATGACACGTCAAACAGACACGGGGGCTCCTGCCAAATTTACACTCATTTTTACTTCATTTCTTGTGTCAGAATAAACTGAAAATGAGCTTTTAACTTCTCCCTCAACCTCCCGCTGGAATGCAGGCACCCACACTAGTGAATGCTGCTCTCTCATTGGCTGTAGGCGATCGCCGATGTTATTTTCAGTCAAAACACATTTCACACGACAGGATTTGAATCGCCGACAGCTCCAGATATTCAGCACGCCAAATATCTCCCGGGCATCGGCGACTCATCGCGTCTTTGATAGTTCATATTGTGTGATTGTCACTTGCGTACACGAGCACCGATTTGCCTGTGATTTCAAGCATTTGTCGGCAACTTGTCCTCTCAAATGGGTTGGTGGGCCAAATCAAAGGTTACAACGGGCCAACTTAGGCCGGCGGGCCCTACTTTGGGCATCTCTGGTCTAGAGACATGATAGCACCAAGAGGATCATATGCAGACCACAAAACGTATCTGCCACGTATCTGCCTAATTTAATTTATACACAGAATGCTATATTTGAAAGCGATATGGAGGAGGTCAGGATGAGACTGCGTCAGCATTATACTATTAATCTGTGTCTGTTAGAAACTGTCTAATGTGACTTTATCGATCTCAATAGCTGTGGCCAAGCTGTGATAACTTAAAACACCATACGCTTTCTTAAAAATGGGGAAGAGTCGCTTAATATGTCCCACCCTGTTTTTTCATGCTTGAAATAGTCAACAATGAAGAACGCTGTGTGTTTCAAGGCACTTCAGACGATGTTTAAGTATGTTTTAGTGGGCATTGTGCACGTGCACGTTTATACTGAGATAAGGCATAGCTGCATGGACAGGTGGAGGAGTGTGAAAACATGCTGATAAGAAAAAAGAAAGACTGTCTAGGAGAAAGAAAAATCTCACTTTGGTAGACTTAAGCAAGGTAATGGAACTTCAAGAGCTAATCCTACCTCTGCATGTCGCAGATAATGAGGCTCCGTGTGTGTGTGTGTGACGGAGTGGGAATGAATGACTGTGTGTGTCTATATTTGTCTCTCGCCCTGCGTCCTGTTAAGTTTTTAAAGATACTTGTGATACTCTGTGAAGCTGACTGATATGTTAATCATAGCTATGTGTATAATTATTTAACTGTTAAATACTTCATCTGATTCCACATTAAGACATAAACATGATTCTGAAAGTCCCCATGCAGTCACTTGTTTTACTCTTTAATATATCTTTGATAACACATTCAATGTTTTTATTCATTCATTTTCATTCGTCTTAGTCTCTGCTTCAGGGGTCACCAAAGCGGAATGAACTGGCAGCTATTCCAGCATATGTTTTACACAGCGGATGCCCTTCCAGTCACAACCCAGTACTGAGAAACACCCATACAAGCTCATTCACACACACACTCGTACACTTTGGCCAATTTCGTTTATCCAATTCACCTATAGCATATGTCTTTGGACTGTAGGGGAAACCGGAGCACCTGGAGAACATCTGGGATTCAAACCAGTGACTTTCTTGCTGTTAGGCGACAGTGCTAGCCACTGAGCCACCGTGCCACCAATGTTTTTTATTCATTTATTCATTCATTCATTCATTCATTTTCTTGTTAGCTGTCTTCCACAGCGGAATGAACCGCCAAATTATCCAGCATTTGTTTTGCGCAGCGGATGCCAGCCGCAACCCATCACTGGGAAACATCCACACATTCCCAATTCACCTGTACCGCATGTCTTTTGACTGTGGGGGAAACTGGAGGAAACCCACGCGAACATAACATGCAAACTCCACACAGAAATGCCAACTGACCCAGCCGAGGCTCGAACCAGCGACCTTCTTGCTGTGAGGCGACAGCACTACCTACTGTGCCATCAATGTCAATGTCCAGCTGGGACCCGGAGAATGAATCACAAACTTATCCAGCATATGTTTTACGCAGCAGAGATAGTTTTATTCCACACAGA
The DNA here is from genome assembly GCA_903798035.1 of Danio albolineatus. Lineage (NCBI taxonomy): Eukaryota > Metazoa > Chordata > Actinopteri > Cypriniformes > Danionidae > Danio > Danio albolineatus. The sequence goes on from CAIGQQ010033255.1 coordinate 6,204,949, forward strand.
AATGCCAACTGACCCAGCTTTGGCTCGAACCAAGGACCTTGCTGTGAGGTGACAGTACTAACCACTGAGCCACCGTGGCATCGTTTGTTTTTAATCGGAATTAAAAAGATTTGTTCTAGTCTTGCATCATTTAGATTCATGAATATGCTCATTAGTCCCCGCTGCCATCTACTAACACCAGCTTGGACCCGTCCAACTTGTATTCAACTATTGGATTAATGGTTATCGCAGTGTTAGTCATTGCAATTGTGAGTGTGAATCCATCAGTGAATTCATTTAACTCTGAATGGATTATATCCTGTTATGCAGTATTCACAAAAACCCCGTCACTCATCTTAATGTTATAATCAACGAAGCTCGGTTAATTACATAATTACATCGCATCCACACTTTGTTTGTCAAATAGAAGGGATTCGCAAGTATGCAAAACTCAGCTCTAAACAGAAAAACTCCCGGCGAGTGGGTTCTGGCTACCGTAAATCTGGCTGCTCTGCTCTACTCTGCAGAAGCACATTATAAACAGAAGCCTTTGACGCTCTGTAGGGTGCAAACAATACGCACTGGTGCGTTTGCCAAATCTGTTTCACCAATATCCTATCATTACAGCCTCAACTGAGGGTGCTTTTGGTTTTGTTTGAGGGGGCTTACACACTTGATCGCATCTGTAGAACCAGACCTGGCTGTAGGACACTGACCGGTAATTGATATCATTTGCCTTTTGCTTGATGCTGTTAAATGCTAATAATGTGTTGCCAGTTGTATGCAAACCTTGTTTAAATGATCTTAAACTGCTATATCAGTAAATATCTATAAATGCTTTGATAATTACAGAAAGACAATGGAGATAATTGATAACCAATTGTGCTTTCATGTGTATTTTTAATGAAAAGGTGCTAAGCTCTACTTGAAACGTCGCTAAATATGCTAGATTACGTCATACTTCAATTTGCAGATTACTGACGTCATCACGTCCAGCAGTTTCTGTTTGTTCAACAGCCTATGGTTTATAAAGGGGTATTTATATTTGCACTACGCTTTACATATGCATGTCAATCTAATTAAATTTATTGTTGTCTGAATACAGTATATCAGATGTGTTGTGAATTTGCAGTAATCTCTCAGACATAATAAACTCACCCAGATTCATGTGTTTTTTGTATTTAAGGGCGTCACGGTGGCGAAGTGAGTTGCACGATCACCTCGGTCAGTTGGCATTTCTGTGTGGAGTTTTCCACACAGTGTTTTCCCTGTGTTCACTTGGGTTTCCTCTGGGTGCTCCGGTTTGTTAGAGGCGTTAGCTGCCTGAATCAGACAGAAAAATGAAGAGCGCACAGCTGAGCCTCTAAGATAAAATATGACAAGTGTCTTTCATATATATTCGTAATAAGCATGTGTAATTAATATAAAACATTCTCTCATCTTTTGCAAGTTGGTTATTTGAGACGTAGAACGCAGGGAAAGTGTCCGCATAGAGAGACACTGAAAGCGTCCGTATAAACAGATACTGCAGCGATGCTGAAGACTGTGTTTTTACAGCAGTTTGATTGATAAATATTAGGCATGGGACGATAACCGTTTCCAAGGTATACTGAGGTTTAGAAAAGTCAAGGTTTTCATACCGACAAAATTTTCTGCTAGGTACGAATAAGATTTTTTTATTTACTTTTTTTTTTTAGGTATAAATTGTAAAGACATCTGTGTTTTTGAAACAAATGTAGACAGCATAAGTCAATGATTCACTTTCATTACTGCCCCAAAATACTTTAAATGTTTCTCAAAATAAAATATATTTTGTTCAAAGGGAAAAAAGGTTTTGTTTTTCACCCAGACATTTAAAAAGAATATATTTTAGAGCAGTAAGCACAATACCGTCATACCGTGAAACAGTGATATTTTTATCCAAGGTTATCATACCGTCAGAATCTTTTACCGGCCCATGCCTAATAAATAGGCATTTGTAACTAAATTGTTAGCAGTGCCAAAAAGCATTTCCTTTTGTTTACAGCATACTGTTAACGCTAGACACTGTGCTTGTAGTTGATCAATTTTAACATATAAAAACACTTGCAGGTTGTGGCTTACAATCCACAGCTTCGTCGGTTGGAGGAGATTTTAGCCGAATCCAGCTCTGAACTGGGAGAGATTCTGGAAGCTCTCTTTTGTCAAATGCTAGCTATATCTTTTTCTTAATTCTCTGGAACATAATTAAAAGTAAACTGTAGGCACTTCTGTCTTTGTGTCGTGTCCTCTGAAAGTCCAAAACCAGAAACGGAACAAGCTCTGTGGAAGTAGCAGCGTTTGGACGCCAATTTAGCTTTCTCTGCTATAACATTTTAGCGTCTCTGGCCACACCTTTTCACTACGCAGGGTGTGTGCACGAGGTGAATGCATGTAAACCGGAAGCACTTGTGATCTCACTAGCCTGGATGTATTTTTTTGCAGTCCTCAAACTTCATTCGCTGTAGGCTTTGCTAAGCTAACTCTGTAAAAGCCAATGTCTCCCTTTGCATCGAACATTTGAACGTCTTACATTCAGAGATGTTGTTTATGTTCACACAACTACATTACACATCAACTAAAGTTTAAAATATGATAATGACTATCTCTATTTTTTCTATAACTTTTATAACATTTTTGCGTATCAAGTATTTCTGTTGTTCAATGTTTATTCTGTATTTCCTTATAATAGTAATGGAGTCTACTTTTTCTCTCTGCCAGTCACCCCCCCATCACACCCTTGTCAGTTTATATAGCGAACAATTTGCCTTTGTGATTACAAAGGCAGAAGCAATGGAGAGCCAGAAGAAAGAAGGCGAGAAGTAATAAGTGAGAGAGAATGAGTGGCGCAGTGTGTATGTGTGTGTGTGTGGGGAGTGAAATGGTCACCGGCAGTCCCGTCTGTTGCGGGGCTGTCGTTCAGGCTTAGCGTGATGTGTGTCCGCCCCGCAGGAGCATCAGTGCGGGCTGCTTATCTCTGTCAGGATGCTAATCACAGCTCTGGGACTCAGAGGAAAAATGTGGACATGCCGCAATGTGCCACAGGGGCTTATAGTACAATAGTTGATAGTTAACAAAAGCAGACTCCCCCCGCAATTACACAACAGCTATAACACTCAATAATTAGTGGTGTTTACTAAGATAACGTCACTGTCACTACATGGAGTGATCAGACTTAAGATCTCGTACTTATTGATCAGGGATTTGAGTCCTTAATACACTTATACTTTGCTAAATGCTGTATATATTATTGTCTATAATTCCATTGTTACACTTTTCATCTTAAAGGGATAGTTCACCCAAAATTGCCAACCCAACGTATGTTATTAATCACTCACCCTCTTGTCATTTCAAGATCTTGGTTCATCATCAAAACACAAATTAAGATATTTTAGACGAAATCCGAGAGCTCACAGTGGTTCAGTCAGACTTGTTATGAAGCTATTATGCTGTATTCACACCAGACGCGGCACGATCGTGCTATTCGCGCATAGACGCATGAACATTTGAGTTTACTCGCTTCATTCGCACGTCAAATCCGCTTTATTCGTGCGTCAAATTGGCTTGAGAAAAGACGCGGATTCGCGTGATGGGCAGGGCTTCTGTCTATGGGTGACTGTAGCTTTATTGCTAAATGGCTAACAGGGGTTTTATAGAGAGAATAACTGTGTTAATGTGCTTGATGAAGACTAAAAAGCAGCGTTGATTCGTTTGGAGCTGTATCTGAGTCCACTTGATTATTTCAGAGATGCACCCAGCTCTGTGAGCTCATAAACTCCTCCAGACACTGAACCTGGATGATGGAAGCTTTCAGCGATGCTTCTGACTGAGCCGAGCCCAGTTTGATGAACTGTTGTAGGTGTCGGCAGGAGAATTTTTCCCCGAGACACCCTCAACAGGCGCTACGTCATAATTACACCCCCACAAGAGCAAGCTCCTGATTGGTCAACACGGCGCGAATGTCCGCTGAAGTTCAGATTTTCAAACTGAAGCGATTCGTGCGAATTGCGCTTAACGCGTCAAACGCGCAAAACGCTCAATTCGCGCAGCGCCATTCGCGTGTATCGCGCCATTCGTTCCGCGCCGTTCGCGTTGCGCGTATCGCGCTGCAGGATGCCTATTCGCGTCTTTGCATTGACTTAACATGTAAATCACTCGCGCTTGACGCATCTTCCGTGTCTGGTGTGAATGCACCATTAGAATAATTTTATGTTCACAATAAGAAAAAAATAAAATAAATGAAGTTATTCAACATTTTCATCTCCTCTGTGTCAGTATAATGTGCACGTTCATGAAAGCACTGATGCCCCCACTCAACTTGCTCTGTTTGAAACAAAGCACAGGCGCATATGAGGTCGGGGTGTGCGATTATGACGATTTTTGATGGTGAATGATTAAAAAGTCTCTGCTATCTGCCTTTAAAAGAATAGTGTAGTATCATGTTCAATATAGCTATCGTATTTAGAAACAAATATTTTTTTTTGTAAAGGCATTGAACTGTTAATTGATGTATATATATTGCGATCGTGATTTTAGAAAGTATTACATTGCTTTGTAAACATTTATTATTACCGTTTGGTGGATATTCATACAGTTATATTTTCCTGATGTCACTAAGTTCCTGTGAAGTGCTTTGTGTATTGTTTTTATTCGATGTTGGACATAAACTCAACAGAAAAATGGAGAGGGTGGAGCGTAATAGCTCCTCCCCTTTTACAAAACCAGCCAATAGCATTTTGGTTTATCACAGCTCTGCCAGTGAGGGTGGTTGAGATCAGGCACATCAAATGAAAAGCAAATGAGAAGCGTCTTGAAGGGTGCAGGACATGTCAGATACTAGAGAGCATTTGATTGGTCAGAGATTTGATGAGAGACTGAAGTATGAGGTGAAAAATGTTGATCATATTAGGCGAATGTGACAAACTGCAAGCTTTACTATACGTTTATATTGGTTATATATTTTCCAAATGCAAATTTTGGAGCACACTAGCTAATAGATATCTTAAAAACTAAAAATACTTAGACTAACATCAAAAAAACTTTAATTTCTTGAGACCTTTAAGACGCAGCGTATGGATCTGACCGTTTTTTTATGACGTTTAGACCTAAAATTATACTAAAAACAAGCATTTTGCCTCACATTTTTTATGTATGCCTAAGAACATTAAGACGCCAAACATGGCTCAGTTTGGTAATGGCACACAGAGAGTCTGTGTGTGCAATTTGAGTGCTGAATAAAGTCTCCTTTCCCCACTTAAGCAGTTTCAAATGGCTTGAATGTAAACTGGCAAGACTTAAATGAAGCTTATAAATCAGGCTCGCTGTGTACGAGCAAGTTTCTGAAGACTGCCGTCACGCTTAATACCGCTTTCTAGTTTCTAAATCACATCGCATCAGTTTCTGGCATCCCTGTGGAGCCTGACCTGCATTTATTCTCCCGAGGCAGCCTGACTCAAAGCATGTGGAAACCAGAAATTTGTAGCAGCTTAATACAATCAGATTTTAAGTTTACATTATTGAGTAAAATGAACAGTTTTTTATTTATTTCACTGTTTGGCTTTAAAGTGTAGTGTTAAAGTGTTAAAATAACAATGCGTTTAGTCAGCAAAGTCCCATATAATTGATCTAAAGTAAAAGTAGAGTCTAACAAAAGATATCTACACTGTAAATTGTAGATGTTCATTAACATTTTCCGTACTTCGTGATTCACAAGTTCTTTCAGTTTATTTACAGTTGTAAATTGAAGTATGTGTCCTTGATCTCTGCTCTTAATGTTGAAAATTCTAAACTCTCCAGTTTAACAAAATGACTTTTATTTAAGTACTTTGAAATAATGTAATGTATAAGAAATAATATATAGAGAAATAACTGAAAATTGTACTGGCAGTTTATTAAAGATGAAGTATGCAAGTTTGACACCCAGTGGTTGAACTAGGTATTGCACTTCTGGGTCAAAACACATTTCACTTAGCTCCTTTTCTGATGAGGCCATGCAAGTGCAGGTTACCAGACTGACGTGAGTGTGCCTGACTATCGAGCCTAAAGGCTGATTTGAACTGTTTTCTAACTAAAAGCAATGGCACGTGATAGAAGAAATATTTTCCATATTATTAGTTTTTGTCCTAACCAACATAGTTCACATAAATAGCATAGCAGATAGTTCACCTCAGATCTTGAAAATAAACTGTTTGAAATTAAACTTTAGAACTGACTCAGTGCAAGCCAACACATATCAGTGATTCAGCCTGTACATTTAATAATGTTTAAGAGGTTTAATATGTATTAATTAGATTGTAAGCCTTATCATTTCATTGGAGTACAGTGAGTGCACTATTCTGTGCTTCTGAATGGCTGTATTTAAATTTCTGTCGTGTGTTGTCTGGTGCAAACAGCCAAATTGTATCTCGTCACGTAGTTTTTTGTTATGTTTTTAACATATTTTTAACGTTTATGTTATTTGCTAATTAATAATCACCTCATGTGGAACTGAATCTGCGTCTCATTTCGGAGTCTGCTACTGTCCACCGGAGGTCGCATTTCAGTCACAGATGCATTCTTAGAGAGCCATCCTGACTAAACGAACGAAATGTGCAGTTTTCCACCAAGGCAACCCGAGGTGCTAAAATATTATTGGCTAAGCGGGCAGTTTGGTTAAAAGAACCAAAACAAAGACGGGTGTTTCAGCACGGAAAGCACATTTTCAAAGCAGAAAATCTGACTCCAGCATTGTTTCTCAGATAAAGAAGAATGTTCACTAGGCATGTTTCTTAAATATCTGCAACAATATTATGGTATTTGTATGCTTTAAGAGTCAAAAATGTACATACAGCTCTTTAATTTAATTTTAAATAAGTTTAAACTATTAAAAATGTTAATAAAATATTTTTTTCTAACTTTTCAAGGTTAAAAGTTGTTGGAAGATCAATATCCTATAATGCACAAAATACAGAAACACTGCTAATTTACGGAAAAATTGCAGTGTAGTTAATATATCGCTATTTTCTATTTATCAAGGAGTTTCCACAAGCAAATTTGAAACAGCAAAATCTGTTTGCATCACGTTTCATGTGTAGACGAGTTTAAGAAGGGATTTGAAGCGGTCTTTATTAACACAACCATAATCCAGAAATCTCAGGAGAAACCCCGGGTAGCATAACGGCTTATAAAACAAGACATTACCAGACAAAGAACAGAACAGACAAACTTGGGTCTTCAATACACAGAGGAGTAATTAGAGAGCAGGGAACAGGTGTAAGCCAATCAGAAACCAAGGAAACTAGGAATGTGAGACTTTGATCACTACTAAAAAATAAGAGCTGTACCACAAATCGGCATACTAAATTATTTTCGAAGGATCATATAATGATGAAGGTTTAGGTAAATACTGGAGAAATTTGGCTTTGTCGTCACAGACATAAATTATTTTTCAGTATAAATGTATATTACTATATAGTAATGTTTTACAGTCATTTTAATAAAATAAATGAAACCTTGTAGGAAATAACTTGGTGAGCAGCTGTATGGTGGGAATTGGATTGTGAAAAGTAGTGAGCGAATGGCACTTGTTACATCTATGTCTTAATATTTGCCTATTTATTGGTCAACATTATGCCATAAAAGCACACGGCCTAGGTCAGACTGCAAGGTCCGTGGAAAAGTTTGGAGAACAAATAAAATGTTTTAATCAATTATTATAATCCAATTAATTAATTTATTATTATTATTATTTTTTGGTGTATAATAATATGAATAGGATGTTTGTTTATTATTATTAATAATAATAATTATTATAATATTCTTAATATCCCATATAAATTATTATACGACAAACAAATAAAATTGGATTAAAATAATTAAAATTATATAATTATAAAAGAATTAATACAAAAACATTGACGTGTTCAAAAGTATAAAAAGTCTATAACAAATATGACTATAAATTTGTATAAAATAAATATAATGAATTAAAATAAACAAAACAATACAGATATGATCAGATTAATATTAAATACACTCTCAGATATAAAGGTACAAGAGCTGTCACTGGGGCAGTACCTTTTCAAAAGATACATATTTGTACCTGAAGGGTCCATAATGGTACCTCGAAAGTACTTTTTAGGTACATTTGGGCACTAAAATGCACCTTTGGGGTACCACTGTGGACTATTTTGGTACAAATATGTCTTTTGAAAAGGTACTGCTCCAGTGACAGCTCCTGTACCTTTATTTCTGCGAGTGTATTATAGAAATAGTATTCAATAGTAAAAGTAAGTTTGGAAAACGAAAATACTTTAATAAAATAATAAGAAAGATAATTAAAATAATAACAATAATTTAAATAAATAAACATCCCATATATATTAGTGTACAACAAACAAACTAATGAAATTGAATTAAAATAACTTAAATGATAATGATTATAAAATAATGAACACAAAAAAACATGCTGAAATATGTTGCAATTCTAAAACATAAATTCATTCATTCATTTTATTTTGGCTTAGTCCCTTTATGAATCTGGGGTCACCACAGTGGAATGAATCGCATATGAGAATGGAAACTTATCCAGCATATGTCTAAAACATAAATATTAGCCTATTTTTTTTTCTTTGTAAAATAAATATAATTACCTAAAATAAACAAAACAATACAAATAAGAGAAAATTAATCATTTTTATCGTAAAAATAAGTTTGAAGAAAAAATAAAATACATCAATATAATAAAAAATATGTATTGATATAATAATAAATATTAATATAAAAATAAACTTGCCAATTATAATATTATAGAACAAACAAATAAAATTTTATTAAAATAATTAAGATTATAATGGTTATAAAATAATTCAATGCAAAATCAAGATTAAATGAATGATAAAATAAGTAGAAAAATAAATAACCTCAGTACTGTAACCATAGGTGAAAAAAAAACAGCAGCAATAATGTAGCTTTTCAAAATGAAAAAGAAAGGCTAACTGAAATGTAAACATGCTGCAATTTCAAAACTGGCTCAGTACCAGTAACGCTCCTAACACCGGTTACAGCACCAAGCCTAGTCTGTAGCAATAAGATTGAAACCCCCTGTCCTAAGTGACTCCAAGGGGATAGAAAATTAGTTACAATGAAAAACAGGATATTGCATTTTGGTGAAAGATTATAGAAGCTAATATTTATTCTTTGCAAAACAAAAAAACATGCATAGATGGATTGCTCACAGTGACACCAGAAACGCACAGTATAAAAAGTCAAAGTAAACACTGTCAATTTGGATTTCAAGCTGACTTTAAGTGACAGACATTCACCGTGATTGTGATGATTTATGGTTTAATATAGAGCAGTGTTAAGATTAGCCGTGGGCTAAATTTGATCATGCGTGTTTTCTCCTGTCAGTATGTTGGTGCGTGGGTGTGTTGTGAATGTGTATGTGTGTGTGCGTTTCTCCACTCATCCTCTCGCGGCGCTGCTGTTGTGCTTCTCATTCAGTCGAAGGACAAATCAAACCTCTATCATGGCCTTAACTCACTGAGAGCACAGCAATAAATCTCTGTCCATCTTTTGGTGTCCTCCAAAAGCTCTGGAAGACGGAGCAGGAGCCAGTCAGTCATCTCATGAACCGCTCGCTGCTCTCAAGCAAAGTAAACAAGCAGCAAAGAAAATTGCTTTGTCCATTTTCATCTCCCTCTTTGATTTTTTTTTTCATTACGGCCGAACTCCCCAGGCTGACAAAAGAAACTGAAATGTAAAAATCTTCAGTCTGATTTCTGTAATTTGCTGCCTCCGCACTGGAAATCACAGAAAATACTGAGCAATTCTATACAGATGTCAATCTTGCTGTTACGAACTGTAAACCTTCGCCTGCTCCACAAAGCAAGCCAGACCCATAACAATAAATAAAATGTAATTAAATCGTGGCGCAGTGGGTAGCACGACAGCAAGAAGGTCAGTTGGCATTTCTGTGTGGAATTTGCATGTGCTCCCCATGTTCGTGTGGATTTTCCTCAGGGTGCTTCGGTTTCCCCCACAGTCCAAAGTCCATGTGCTATACAGTAGGTGAATTGAATAAGCTAAATTGGTCGTAGTGTATGTGTGTGAATGCAAGAGTGTATGGGTGTTTCCTAGTGTTGGGTTGCAGCTGGAAGGGCATGCGCTCCATAAAACATAGGCTGGATAAGTTGGCGGGTTATTCCGATGTGGTGACCCCTGATTAATAAAGGGACTAAGCCGAAAAGAAAATTAATAAATTAAAAAAGGACACCTAAAATTAACAAGGAGCCCGGAGTCTAATCTCCCATTCAGAAAGAAAACAATGACAATTGACCAAGGAAATAACGTAAAGCCAAGTTTATTTGACATTTGGATTTAAAGGAGACGTTGGGCTCTATTTGAACAATCTAAGCGCAAAGTCTAAAGCGCATGGCGCAAAAGCATTAAGTGCGTGTCTCAATCCACTGAATACAGAGTCAGTTGCGTTGCACCGTGGCACATTGCTATTTACATAGTGGACTTTGTAAGTGGAAATACTGAACACTTCACTAGCAAGAAAACAGTTAAACAGACCATCTGCAGCGTGAGGATAAAGAATGAGCCTCCTCCATTTGGCCTCTTTACTTTCTGTTTACTTTACTTTTCCTCTTTACTTCACTTCTTTACTTTGGTGTATAAGGAAACTGTGTTGTACGCACACCACTGAGGACGTCCATCAGCCTACATGTTTAATTTTGTTTGTTAAGCGCAAAGATTTGTTTAAAACTGTTTCTGAATTCAGTTCTATTTTCCAGCAAATTAATAATATTAAGAACAATAATAAAGTAGTGTGGTTAAACAACTGAGTCATATCCAAACACATGTCTTATTTTAATGCTGCGTTCACACCAGACGCGGAAGAAGCATAAGCGCGATTGATTTACATATTAAGTCAATGTAAAGATGCGAATTGACATCCCGCAGCGTGACACATGCGAATGAGGCAGCGCGAATTACGTTATTCGTGTAAATGAAGTTCTACAAGTTGAGCGTTTTGCGCAATTGACGAGCGGAACGCTTGAGTTCGAAAATCTGAACTTCAGCGGACATACACGCCGTGTTAACCAATCAGGAGCTTGCTCGTGTGGGAGCATGATTATGACGTAGCGCCTGTTGTTGGTGTCCCTGGGGAAAATCATCCTGCCGACAATGACAACAGTTCATCAAACTGGGCTCGGCTCAGTCAGATGCACCGCTGAAAGCTTCCATCATCCAGGTTAAGTTTCTGGTGGAGTTTATGAGCTCACAGAGCTGGTGCATCTCTGAGAGGATCTAGTGTACTCAGACACGGCTCCAAACGAATCAACGCAGTTTTTCAGTCTTCATAAAGCACATAAACACAGTTATTCTCTCTATAAAATCCATGTTAGCTATTTAGCAATGAAGCTAGAGTCATCGGGCAGACAGAAACCCTGCCCTTCATGCAAATCCACGTCTGTTGTGAAGTAAATTTGACACGAGATTGAAGTGAGTAAACTCAGTGTTCACGCGTCTATTTACGCAGGAATAGCGCGATTTATCCACGCTTTCTGCGTCTGGTGTGAACACAGCATTATGCCCCATGTAGTGATGCATAGGTCTCCAAAACCCGACAGATATTCAAATCTAAGCTTGTTTTTATTAAAGCAAATCTAAATATGCATATAATAAATAATACTACTAACTATAACCTTCTACAAATGCAAATTGTCATGAATAAACTGAAAAAGCCCCCATGGTGATGGAGGCAGTGGTTTTTATATTTATGTAGAAAATAATCATTTTTGTAAAATTTTAATCCTTTAATTTTGTCATATGTAAAGATATTTGTGTGTTGCTGTACATCCTGTGTGTATTAAGCACTGTGTAAGCGTTTGGACCCGCACAGACGCATAACTAACGCACTCTGCTCTGGAATTTAGAGCAGCTTTTAGTTGGTCAGTGGCACAGTCTATTTCAGATCCTTAAAATAGCAACGCACCAACAATGCACCTTAACACACCTCCTATTCAGACCAGCACACCCATTAGTCCACAAAGCCGTTTAACGTCTTTCGGATGAGTCATTAAACCGAGGTCCTGACTCTCTTTGGTCGTTAAATTCCAGGATGTTCTTCGAAAAAGAGTAGGGGTTTAACCCTGGCATCCTGGCCCGATCTGTTCACTGACCTATGTCCATCATGGCCTCCAAACATCCCCATATCATAATTGGCTTCATGACTCTGTCTCCTCTCCACCAATCAGCTGGTGTGTGGTCTGGCGCAATATGGCTGCTGTCGCGTCATCCCCCCTATGTGTAAAGTGCTTTGAGTGTCTAGAAAAGCACTATATAAATGTAAGGAATTATTAAATTATTAAAACGGTGCAAATGGATTCACTATTTAAACAACATGGTGTAAAATGTGAAAATTAGGGTTGTGCTGGTCTGAAAATAGCAACAAATCACGTCTTACATTTCTTGTGCCTTATTGCGCTGGGTGTATGCTAGGGCCCTATATCTTTGCTGAGGTAAAGCCAAAATAACAAACAAAAACTCAACAACTAACTAAGTTTTAAACCCTCTTACCTGCACATAAATTAAAACAAATTAAACAACATTCACTTACCTCCCTACTAACCACAAAACATGAGCAAGCTTAATGAAACACAAGGGCACCCTCCTCATCACATGCGTCTCTGTACATTGGTCTCAATAGCTTAACAGTCAACACTCAGCATTAAACTCAACAGTCGCTGAGCAAATACAACAATACATGTTGGCAGTGGTGAGTTGCATCTCAGCGTTAACTTATCTCCATGGGTGTTTTTTTGAAGCTCAGAAAAGCGTAACATCCAGTCAAACACAGGCCTGGGTAAATCAATGCCCTGTCTGTTAGTCAGAAAAGCAAAGAGATGGGAGAACGAGCGGGTCAAGGTGGAGTTTATAGATCTGACCTGCATGAATATTTATACCAATCGATTGACATATTCAGCAAACATTAACAAGAGTTTAAGCAGAGATTGCGAGAGATGTGTACAGTAAAGAAGGAGAGGCGTCAGATTAATAGCAGAGATGTACTTTACGGTCTGATTGCTCAGCACAGTCTCAACACATTGGGCCTTACAGTATTATACAGTACACACAGTGCAATGTGGCAAGTGTTTCTTTGCTAGTTTCAGCCTGGTGCAGATATCATTTTTACATTCTGGACCACCTTGTTTAGATGTATCATTGTTGGCAGTTACAGCCCAAAAATGACCTCGTTCAAATTATTCAAAGGCATGAGCAGAACACACACTCCAAAATATATTTTTGCTGCTTGTTCAAACTACTTGAGCTGAATGAACACAATTCTTCAGGGTTGAGGGGACAAGTTAATTGTTTTATGCTGAGTCCAGTTAAATTAGTAAAAACAATTATGTTTACTTAATCAATTTGTGTCAGGACAACCTAAAGGAATTTTGTGTAACCCAGCATTTTTACAGAGTACACTTTAAGAAAATGCTCGGTTCCACACAATTATTTCATGTTGTCCTGACACAAGGTGATTAAGTTAACCTAATTAACTTAGCTTAATATTTTTACAAATTTAAGTGGATTGAACATAAAACAATTAAGTACAATAAAAACAAATTTAGACTCCTAAAGAACTGAAAAAGAGATTACAAAATTTATAATAGTAGAAAGGGAGCAATCCTGGCAAACAAGGAAGAGAAACAAAATGCCATTGATGCTCTTAGCGTTAAATACATGGATTCCCGTTAACGTCACCTGTGTCACACCGCTCTAGCGAATCTGGGAAAATACCCCACTTGAAATTTCACCTACAAACAGTGGCAGTTTTAGACCAGAGTAACTGGGGGAGGGAGGGTTTACAGCCTTAAAACATCTATAATATTAGTAACCAAAATAAAGCCGACTACTTCGCGGATTTCGCCTATTGTGGGTTATTTTTAGAATGTAACTCCTGCGATTATTGAGGGACCACTGTACAGGGTTGCCAACTGAGCAACTTTGTTGCTATTTTTAGTGACTTTTCAGACCACCTTAGTGACAAATTTTCAAAAAAGCGACTAACAATAAATCTAGCGACTTTTTTTGGGTGTTACTGGAGACTTTTATAGACTCTCATGTGTCCATACTGTATCTTCCTACCCTTCTCAACAAGCTGGTGATGCTATCGGTCCCTTCCCCAGCCCTCATATACAGCAGTCAGTCTGTCATATCTGCAGCCTGAGCAGATCGTTCCTCTGTGTATCGACGGCAAATGATTTAGCACCGCGCGCACCCTTGTAACGTTACTGTCAAACTGATCTGCTTCTACATTGTTTTAAATGTAACCATTTCATTTGGCCGTTTACTCTTTTCTTGTTCACAATCAGAGAGATTTAAATGACAGTTTTGGAACTGTATTATGAGAGATTACTGCAAATTCATTATGCATCTACATTGATATACTGTATTCAGACAATACATTTAATTAAATTGACATGCATATATACAGCGTAGTACAAATATAAATACCCCGTTATTAACCTTATGCCGAGTTCAGTCTGCATGATTTTAGCCCCGATTTTGACTCGCCAACAGGTTTTGAGAAATCACCGACAAATGACTGAAATCACAGGCAAATCAGTGCTCGTGCACGCAAGTAATAATGACACAATATGAACTATCAAAGACACGATCTGAGAAAATCGCGGATGAGTCGCGGATGCCCGGGAGATATTTGGCGTGCTGAATATCTGGAGCTTTCGGCGATTCAAATCATGTCGTGTGAAATGTGTTTTGACTGAAAATAACATCGGCGATCGCCTACAGCCAATGAGAGAGCAGCATTCACTAGTGTGGGCACCTGCAGGCCAACGGGAGGTTGAGGGAGAAGTTAAAAGCGTTCGTTTTCAGTTTATTCGGACCCAAGAAATGGAGGGAAATGAGTGTGAATTTGGCATGAGCTCCCGTGTCTGTTTGACGTGTCGTGAGCAATATCACAACCCAACCCGGTCAAAAAATAAGAGCAAATATGTACATTTTTTACCCGATTAACGGCTTCTTTCTCGTTATGTAGTTAATAACAAAAGATATACTACGTGTTTTTAGGTGTGAGGCGTAGTTTGGACAAAATTGTCGGCGATTTTTTCTCTTTTGAAGTCATGCAGTGTGAAACCCCCTGTCCTTGATTCATCTTGCAGTGTAAACAAAGCAGCGACAGAACACTACACCAGATAGTCATGCAGTGTGAAAACATCTGTGACACGACTACTTTGAAAATCATGCAGTCTGAACTCGGCAATAGGCTGTTAAACAAAAACTGCTAGACGTGATGAAGTCAGTAATATGCAAATTGACGCATGACATAATCTAGCGACATTTATCGACTTTTTGAGCAGAGCTTAGCACCTTTTCATTGAAAATAGTTGGCAACACTGCCACTGTATTCATCTTTGTTAAACAAACATTCAGTTATTTTGCCCAAACAAGTTTAAATTCACTTAAACAACATCACAGCGCTTGAAAACACTTAAAAATGAAAATATTTCACTCTTATATGGATGAACTTTGCAGTGACCGCACATTCTGAAAGAGCGGGAAACAGTAATTGATGTGTTTACTCGTTACTGAAAAAGTATTACTGTTAGTAACGTTGTTTATTTACAGCGTCGTTATTCCCATCACTGGTTATAACCTCCATACGTTTCATTCATTCATTAATTCATTTTCTTTTCGGCTTAGTCCCTTTATTAATCCGGGGTCGCCACAGCGGAATGAACCACCAACTTATCCGGCATTTGTTTCACGCAGCGGATGCCCTTCCAGCCACAACCCATCTCTGGGAAACACATCCATACATTCTCATTCGCACACATACACTATGGACAATTTTAGCTTACCCAATTCACCTGTACCGCATGTCTTTGGACTGTGGGGGAAACCGGAGCACCCGGAGGAAACCCACGCAACCACGGGGAGAACATGCAAACTCCACACAGAAATGCCAACTGACCCAGCCGGGGATCGAACCAGCGACCTTCTTGCTGTGAGGCGAACGTGCTACTCACGCGCCACCGTGGCGCCCCATACGTTTCATATTTCAGTGAAATAAAAACAATACAACTTCTGTTTATCCAACGTAAATCCAAGAACGACAGGATAACTAAATTATGAGGTTGCTTTCTATTTTGGGTGAGCTATTCCCTTAACTAGATCGCTTAACCGTAATCTATTGTCTTGTACTATATTGTTCACTTCAAGGTTGATTTGGATAACTACATCTGCCAACCGAATAAATGAAAACGTAAAGATGTACTCGTTTAACCTGTCAAACACAATTTTCTGTCATTTATAATCTCTAACCTGATCTCTTTCCTTCGTCCATTAAAGAAAAATCTGTCACAGTGTCCGTCTTGATTTATAGGCATATAATATAATGTAATTAGAGGAGAGAAAGGCCACCAAAGCTCCATTACAGCTGCTCGTTTGTCTTTGTCACGGCACATGGTTGTGGCGCTGTGTAAACACTGTTGATGTTCTGTCATTGTGTTTGGATGCCCTGAGTGGTTTTGTCACATCATGTAAACAAATTACTGCTGGGGATGAGAGATTACTAAATTACTTGAGCATGAATTCATATTGTGTTAGGACAATAAAGGAAGGGGATGAATAGCTGCGTATTCATCAGGATGAGAGGAGTCGCGTCTTTTGTTCTTAGCTTTATTGGTGTCATTTGTGTTTATATTACTGTGGCGGTGGAAGCCCTTTCTGCCTCGAAGTTAACAAAAGAAAAGGAAACTGGGATAGATATATCACTATCATATCTTATGTCACCATTTCAAGATTTAGTTCATCCAAAAACATGTAAATTCTTCCATTAATTGATCGTCATTTAAATTCCCGTTCATTATTGGAACACAAATTAAGATATTCAGGATGAAGTGCTGAGAGCTCTGACCCTCCATGGACCACAAATGTCCCAAGACGTTCAGTACAGACAAAGAACTAAAAACATTGTTAAAAGATTTCATGTGATTCTATTCCCAGTGCTTCAGTTTTAAAGAGCTCCTAATTTGGGTTTTTGAAAATGAGCTTGCATCCAGTGTGTAACACAGCTCTAAGTAAAGTGAAATCGAGATTAAATCTGAAAGTGCACAGTGTTTAAAACTATTGATTCATCTATAAAGAGTGGACTCTGTAGTGCTTCAATTGAATCGTCTTTATAACGAGTCTTTAGCTGTTTCGGCTTGACGTGGATACAAATTTTAAACCCCGCCCATTTGCGTGTGTAAAAACCTGGGACAATTTAAAACCCCCGGCCCCACCCACAAACACAGTAGTGAGAACAAGAACCAGTGTTGCCAGATTGGGCGGTTTAGAATTTGATTGTGCAGGTAAAAACCTTTTGGATAGGTTTTGGGCTGGAATCAGTCAGCTACATCTGGCAACACTGAAAACAACACTGTAGCAGACGCCGGTTAAATCATGTCACGAAGACCTACCACCGTGAATCTGGCCTGCACCCTCTATCCAACCAAGAGGAGGGAGGAGTTTTTTTTTTTTTTTTCTGGGAGAAATAACAAATACCGTTAGTTAGGTCTGAAATACGGGCTACTCCCAGGAAAAACGGGAGTGTTGGCTGGTATGCTCATGCATACACTATGCACTCTGACTACTTTAATATTGATAAACAGTGGTAGGCATTCTCTCGCGCTGAGCGCTGTCGACCATTAGCAACAGACTGGGTCATCGGTCCAATCAGCGCGGATTGCCATCGCGCTAAGGAGGAGTTTGGGAACAAATGAATCGCTGAACGAATCATATGGGAGTCGCTGGGATAATGAGGTAAAAATAAATGGATGTTAAAAGACAATGAATGTGTTTTTTGTTGGAGACCCTCAAAAACAAAATATGACCCTTTTTAATGTGTTACATTCTGAAGCCGAAAGGGGAAGGGGCAGGGTTACAAAAACAGAATAGTCATTGGGTCTTTATATTGTGATATGATTATAATTTCCCAAGATTACTTAAATATCTCTACTAGAAAAGAATTCATGATTTTGCATTAATTGGGATGATTTTTTAGAGACTGTATCTGGATATAATAAAATAAATGAAAAGCACAGATGAGTTCAATAGAATGAAAATGCTAATTAAATAAACCGTGTTTTGTTATTTCTCAGTATTTAGGCATGGGAATTCAATAATCTTTATTATATAAATAATACTACAGTAGTCCCTTGCTATAGCTCGCAGTTTTGGAGATTTTTTTTTAGAGCGCATTGTGTTCCACGTCCTGGAGCGTTTTAAAGTCACATGATTAGCTGGTTTGTCTATAAGCTGACATACGAACAATCTACTGATGAATTGATTTATCTTCTCACCTTTAAAACACTCCAGTGTCCCTGTATCTGTGGTTACACTCAGTAAACAGCGGTGTTCGGTGATGACCTTCACAGCCTATCACAATCATATCAATGACAAATCAGCGCTGTTTAAGAACATGCTTAACAGCACTCAAATGTTAGCGGGAAATGGATGTTTTTAAAATATCACTATCGATTGGTACCGAATTCCAGTGTCGTGACAACCCTGGTGACTTTACCATAATTTTAATCTTCTTTCTTGTTACATCTTTGTTTTGTTTAATTGACTTTGCTTCTAATAATCACAACTTCATTTCATGTAATTACAAGTTAATAATTGACAATGGGGCTTTTAATTTAATTTGATGTAACGCCCCTTTGTGAAATATTAATTTATGTATACATTCAATTTTACTCTAAAAACAGGCTTCCACTGAAAAGTAAAGTTCTTATAGAAACTACTAGAGCGGATACTATCACTTTTATCTAGCAGTTGGAGAAAACCCACTCAAGTTTCATCCATCCTCTGGTGAACATATAAAAGCTCGCTCTATTTCTAACCCTCCGGGTGAATAAGAATATTCAGAATGAAAGAAATGGGGAAAAAAAAGTGCTCTGACAAAAGAGCAGTGATAAGGTAAGCCCCGCTGCCCTGCAGGTGAGGAACTGTGTTCTTTCTCTCGATGGAGGAGCCATAAATGCTCTAAAAAGAACATTGTGTCATAAAATTCAGCGCTATTATTATAAAGTAGTTTTTTAACAGTGTGTGACTGTAGTAATTCTTCTGCTGTACTTTAGAACTGAGATAATGTTATAATGGTATTTCTGCTCTATGATGCTGTAAGTCACATGATCCAAAGCACTTTTAGAAGACTCAATATCACTGTCAGAGTACATAAAAACATTTTATTCTGTATTCACACTGGATTAGTGTTCATGTACTTTTCACACAATGTTTTTTCTAGAACGGACAGCTTTACGTGTGTTATCTAGAATAGACAGCATGACATGCATTTTCCTGAATAGCTGTTACATGCATTATCCAGAAAAGACAGAACATGTGCATTTTTTAGAACAGAGATCATTGCATGCATATGCTAGAATAGACAGAGCACATGCATTTTCTAGAACAGAGAGCATTGCAAGCATATACTGTACTAGAATAGACAGCATTAAATGCATTTCCTAGAATAGCTGTCTTATCTAGAAAAGACAGAACATATGCATTTCCTAGAACAGGCAGCATTTCCTGCATGTTTTTTGAATAGACAGCAGTACATACATTTCCTAGAATAGACAGCACACATGCATTATCTAGAACAGAGAGCATTGCATGCATATACTAGAATTGACAGCATTATATGCATTTTCTAGAATAGACAGAACACATATATTTTCTAGAACAGAGAGCATTGCATGCATATACTGTACTAGAAGAGACAGCATTAAATGCATTTCCTAGAATAGCTGTCCAGCTGTCTTATCTAGAAAAGACAGAACATTTGCATTTCCTAGAACAGGCAGCATTGCATGCATTTTTTTAGAATAGACAGCAGTACATTCATTTTCTAGAACAGACAGCATGTTATGCATTTTCTAGAATAGCTGTTACGTGCATTTGCTTGAATAGGCAGCACACATGCATTATCTAGAACAGAGAGCATTGCATGCATATACT
>CAIGQQ010033255.1:6225770-6303334 GCA_903798035.1 Danio albolineatus
ATGCATTTTCTGGAACAGACAGCATTACATACATATGCTAGAAAAGAAAGAACACATGCATTTTCTAGAACAGAAAGCATAAGATGCATTTTCTAGAATGGACAGCATAACATGCATTATCTAGAAAAGACAGAACACATGCATTTTCTAGAACAGACAGCATGAGATGCATTTTCTAGAATAGCTGTTATATACATTTACTAGAAAAGACAGAACACATGCTTTTTCTAGAACAGGCAGCATTACATGCATTATCTAGATAAGACAGAACACATGCATTTTCTAGAACAGACAGCATGATATGCATTTTTTAGAATAGCTGTTACATGCGTTTGCTAGAAAAGACAGAACACATGCATTTCATAGAACAGATCATTGAATAAATTTTTCTAGAATAGTCAGCATTACATGCATTTCCTAGAATAGAGAGCATTGCATGTATCATCTAGAAAAGACTGAACACATACATTTTCTAGAACAGACGGCATTGCATGCATATTCTAGAATAGACAGCAGTACACGCATTTCCTAGAATAGACAGCACACAGGCTTTTCCTAGATTAGACAGGACACATGCATTTTCTAGAACTGACAGCATCAGATGCATTTTTTAGAACAGCTGTTGCATGCATTTGCTAGAAAAGTCAGCACACATGCGGGCAGCAACAGGCAGCATTACATTTATTTTCATTGAAAAACTGCAGTCACAATTTCTGTCTAGATTTTCAGGCATATAATTCTATTAGAAAATGAGAAAGCCCACCAAAGCTACACTTCAACTTATATTTTGTCTCTTTACAAGCAGCAGTACCTAATTCTGGCAGTGCAAAATTTATATTTACATTACATTGACATAACAACAACTACAAAAAAAAAAGATTTCTCAATTTTTCATGCACTTCGATCATTGCTAAAAAAATATTACCAGCCAATGACACTCTTGCACAAAAAAGGCATTTGCAGTTTGTTTAAACTGCTTATTTAAAATGAGCTGAAACAACGTAATTCTTGAGCTTTTTTGGGACAACTTAATTGTTTTATGTTTGATCCACTTAAATTTGTAAAAACAATTAAGTTAACTTAATCGATTTGTGTTTGGACAACATGAAGGGTTTTTGTGAAACCCAGCATTTTCTACAGTGTACACTCAAAAAAAATGACATTTGCTGTTTGTTCAATCTACTTATTTAAAATAAGCTAAAATAACAAAATTCTTGAGCTTTTTATGGGACAACTCAATTGTTTTATATTCCGTCCAGTTAAAATTTATTAAAACCAATAACCTAACTTAATTCCTTCATTCAAAAATGATTGTGTGGAACCCAGCATTTTTTTACAGTGTAATTGTTCAGAGGGACACAGGTTTGTGTCATGCCCTGATCTTATTCCTCGCATCCTCCACTTTTGTGTCTTCCTCTACTCTCCTTTCAATTACAGGCATAACCCATAAATGACAATGAGAAAAAAATGTTTCATAATAAAGGAAAGGCAAACCGAGCTCCTCCCGCAGGTTCTAATTAACGGAACAGAGATAAGAAGAACCGCCTCTTTTTCAGGCCACTGGTTAAATTGTAAAAAGCTTCTGGGCAGCAATAAATTGAAGTCATTTGGGAAAGAAAAGGAACCTCACAGAGGAAAAAAAAGAGCAGTCTTCACCTGCCGTTTAGCTCTAATCTGCTTCATATGTCCTCTCCATGAAATGTTCACAATCATAGTGGTCAGAACGTAACAAACTTTTCTCTAAACGATAATGGAATGTCATTCCACTAGAAAGTTACAGCCGCTGATCTCACAGAAGAACATTTTCTCTGGGGGTTGGAGATATGGCAGGACCATCGCTCATTTATCTGACTACCGCAGGCTTCTATCTCGTCTCCAAGTGAAGAAGAAGCAGGCTGTTGAAACATATGTAATGCTTTCAGTAGCCTATCTGCTAGCTAGTTATAGGACCGCACTATCTTTTCCCTCGAAATACTGAAATTGTTGTATGTTCTTGCCAAGTTGAGAAATTAAATGGAGAGTCTGCTGCTCCTGCTCTGCGTTACTGACTCAGCCAGACTTTGACTTGTTTCGGGGTTGGGTTAGGGTTTAGATTGATTTAGGTTTCTCAAGCCTGATCTCACAAGGAAACGTAACTATTTTACAATTTGTCAGTTTAGTGGCTAATTTGTACGAGTTCGTATGAGTTCAGTACGATTTTAAAAAGAAAGCGTGGCTCCAAACCCCACCCCTAAACCCAACCGTCATTGGGGGATGAGCATATCGTACTAAATGAGAGTCTACAAATTAGCCATTAAATCAAAAAGTTATGAATTTGCCATGAGATAGCGTTGGTTTTTCAGGTTAGATTTGGAGAATTGATGTGATCCAAGACCTGTGAAGTGATTATGCCAACCACAGAGCACTTCTAGAGGTATCCGTAATCCTGGATCAGGCCGTATCCTGAGCAGATGCTGTGGTGGACATGGAGGAGTGGAGAGCATGATTCCTGAAAGTATTCTCTATTTCCACCTGGGGATACTCATCCCGAAGCCCCCAGAAACTATGTGATCCAAGTCCCGCGACGAGACGATCCCAAGGTTCCATAATCCTGGACAACGCTGTATCCTGAGCAGCTGTTTGGTGCATAGCGGAGTAGCAAGCATGAGACTGATTCCTGTGACCCTCCAAGGACAGTCGAGCCTCGTTCTCCAGCCTCCGGCACCTAGACTGCAGCTCTGCACAAGATGTCTGGCCATAGGAGAAATGGTCATGCCCAACTGAGCCTGGTTTCTCTCTGTTTTTTTTTTTTTTAATTCTTCACTTTCGCCAATTGGTGAAGTTTTTTCCTTGCATGGTTCGGGACTGGATTTGCTCTTCAGTGTTTGGACTATCAGTAGTGAATATTAAACCACACTGAACTGAATTAAACTAAACTCCAACACTGAAAACTAGACTGACACTGTTTCAATTTACTATAACCTTCTATGTTAAGCTGCTTTAGCACAATCTACATTGTAAAAGCGCTATACAAATAAAGATGAATTGAATTGAATTGAAAACAAGTCTCTGCATTGATCCTGTGGGCCAGCCTGAACACCCTCCGGTGACCTACTCACACCTGTAGCTTCTCCTTGATGGACATCCAGCGTTCTACAGCCTCCAACACCTAGACTGCAGCTCTGCACAAGTAGTTGGCCAGAGGATAAATGGTCAAGCCCAACTGAGCCTGGTTTCTCTCCAGATTTTTTCCTTCACTTTCATCAGTTGGTGAAGTTTATTTCACCAATTGCATTTAGTTATTGCCCAGCAGGCACACAGTGTCATATGATGTTAGTAATAGGTTAGATTTAGGTTGTGATGTCAGATGACCAAAATTCAATGTCTTGCCAGCGTCTAAGCACGTTATTTTGTTAAATGATGTACAATGTCAAATGACGCTGATTATGTTAGAAAGTGACCAAAATTCAACGTCGAGCCAACATCTTACACCAGCGTTGTATTGACGTCAAATGTTGACATTTTTCTTCAGGTACGGCAACCAAAATCCATTGTCTGATAGACGTCATAGCGGTAATGTCCAGAGCTGTAACATCATTATACGTTGATATTTGGTTGATTTTTACATTGGACATTAACGTCGACCTGACGTTGAGTTCTGACGTCAACTCGATTTTCATTTCCAAACAAAATGCAACATCCCATGACTTTGGGGTACAACGTCAATCTGACGTCATGTTGACATTTCAGTCATCATACAGTAAACATCCGTTATCTTCTTATCAGTGACATGCATCTACAGTCTTTGGGTATGCATGTAAAGATTTTGGATATCTTCTTGGACACTTTTAATGGTTCCAAACAGTTTGCTGCAATTATTAATCACCCATGTCTTGAGGTAGTTCATTATGATGCGATTTACCTTCTATGTGTGATTTTGATTAGATCGGAACCACAGGACTGATTTTTCTAATCCCAATAGACAAGAAAAAATAAAGTAGTGACTGCAGGTTGAAGGAAAGTAGTGGAGTAAAAGTACGGATACAGCACTAAAAATGTACTCAAGGGAAAGTGAAAGTACACAATTTTAAAACTACTTAGTACATTACAATTTCTGAGAAAAACTGCTCAATTACTGTAATTTGAGGATTTTTAATTCATTACTTTACACCACTGGTAACGCCAAACCAATACATCACTTTAAACTATTACAAATGTTTTAAAAAGACACTTTTCAAACTTTCCAAGGTTAAAAGTTGTTGGAAGAAAGTTCCAAGGTCTCATAATGTAATTCCAAAGCAAAAATAAACAGCAAAAAAAAAACAAAAGAAAATGTAAAACTGCTAATTTACAGGTATTTTTTACAATATTTAAAACCTTTACATTTAAATTTTGTTACATTTTCTGCATTGTTTGGGATAATGTTCTTAACTGTCAGAACTTTCTAAAACTATATGCTTGTTTACCATATTTGATAGCGCATCGGAATAATCCCAGCTTTCACGATAAAACAAAATTGAAACCTTTCAAATCACGATTTTGGTTTAAAAATGATTAAAAGATTACAATTCTTAAAAGATATTGAATATCACTCTCTGATTTCTGTGTAGACCCTGTATTTATCTTCTTCATTTCACTGCTCCTTTAAACGCAGCATTGTGTACGATGAATATTGTCGGCTCTTAACAAAATCCTTTTTGATGTTCCTCATTTGTAAGTCGGCTCAGATAAAAGCATATTCATTAGCAAACAATTCATGAAGAAAATATCCTCAAACAAACCAAAAGTATATGCACAATGTGATCCTGTGATCTGGCTGCAAACCTGTTAGCAGAATAAATAAAAGGCTTGACTTAAAGTTGGCATAGCTGTCAAACACGTACAAGATTACATTAAAAACACACAAGTTTTAGTTAACACCTGGACAATTCAATACAAACAACTTTGTCTATCCCCAAATAGGTTAGAAAATTGTCTTTAGACAACAATACACTTAAAATAGACAAGCACAAGTACATTCAGGGTGGCATGGTGGCTCAGTGGTTAGCACTTTTGCCTCACAGCAAGAAGGTCACTGGTTCAAGTCTCGAATGAACCAGTTGGCATTTCTGTGTGTAGTTTGCATGTTCTCCCATGTGTGGATTTTCTCCGGGTGCTCCGATTTCCACCACAGTCCAAAGACATGAGGTATAAGTCATCCTCATTCATTTTCCTTCGGTTTAGTCCTTTCGTTCATCAGAGGTCACCACAGCGGAATGAACCGCTAACTATTCCAGTATGTTTTTCACAGCGGATGCCCTTCCAGCTGTAATCCAGTACTGGGAAACTTCCATACACACTCATTCACACACACACACACACACACACACACACACACTCATAAACTACGGCCAATTTAGTATTCAGTTCACCTATAGTGCACGTCTTTGGACTGTGGGGGAAATCGGAGCACCAAACAGCAGTTGTTGATTGTAAATTTGCTGCACAGAGTCTATAATGTTGTCCAGATGATGATTTGGATTGATGGCAGAGCTGTGGCTCCTGTTTTTCATCTTTATTGTTTTCAGTCTTGACGTTGACATTAAATGGTGTTGGCTGCAAGCCTTAGGTTATCTTGAGGGATTTAGAAGTTCATTTAAATGTGTTTGTTGTGGGAACTAAGCCTAATAAGCCTAAAAAAACAGTATTACTAGTAATACTAATAAATTATTATTGTATTTATTGATTTGGAAGATGCATTCTAAGCCATTTTTATTTCTAATTTTATAAATTGAAATCTTTTTTACTGTTGAATGTGTATTTTTAAATTCAGTGGTTGCAGTCTTTCCAGAATTGAGCTACAGAATACACAAGAGGTGTCACTCCTATAGTTTTGATTGGGGAAAAGTGTAACAGTCAATATGGCAAATGAAGCCCTGCCTACTAGTGAATTACAATTGAAAACTCCGAGATGTCATGTTGTACCCGCCAATACAGACAGCCAGTCTCCACGCTGGAATTTACACAAGGATCTCATCGTAGTGATGTAGCTTTAAAATTTCTTTTTAAACCGGAAGAACGAATTTGCTCGAAATATAAAAACTTTTGTTAACACTTTATATTACACACTATCAATCATTTATTAAGCATTAGTAAATAGTGAATTTGTTATTTGTTAATCATTAAATTTGCATTAATAGATGTTAGTAAGCAGTTTATATCTGCAGCTACAAATTCTTGACTTATAAGCAGATTTATTATGTGCTTAATAATTGTACTTTCATAATTTGTTACTGATAAATATTTCATGTAAAATATCACATTATTTACAAACCATTTGTATTTAAGAGTAGTTGGTGGTTTTTAAGGTCATTCAGAATGAGTTAGTAAACAATTAATAAACTATTAAAATCAACATTTATATATTGTATTATTCAGGCATATATAAATGGTTACTATTTATGTTAGTAAATGCTTTATTAACTCAACTTCATCCAGTTTTGTGACCTGATCTAAAGGACTGTTCATGGTTTATGAATCCCTTATAAATAATTATTAAAGACTCAGTATCAAATGAACAATAAATCTTTGCAATCCTATCTGAAAAATGAAATTATTGTAAAGTTTAAACAATTCTGAATAACAGGAGTGTGAAAATATAACATAAAATTGGATTAAAAAATATATATAATTTAACATTATTCCATGGTCTGTTGAAATTCTTGATTCTGATTGGCTAGAGGGTGTGCATTATTTTCGCTGAAACGCACAGGTAGTTCCAGTCAGTTTTGGTCAGAGTTCGAAATAAATGCACTTTCCCAAACGTTTACAATTACTATAGCAACAAAATCAAGTTTTAAGAGTTTTTCAAGTGAGAATGTAGCATTTTAAAGTCAAATCGGCAGTTTGTGTGTAAAAGCGCGTTTTAAAAATGTTGGAAGCTCCAGGCGGTCAGCGGCAGCTCCGCGAACGGCTCCCCCCGGGGGAAGCTTTATGTCGGGCAGAGAATCTCCGGTTCTACGCCGCTGGATCTAATCTCTTGTATCTCTGACGTTAAAACGGGATATATAATTAATCTTTGGTGTATCTAACGGTCAGTCTTTGGACATTTGAACCTATTATTTTTTTCTCAGGTGTATTTTTTTGGCTGATCATTTTTTTACCTGTCCTGATATGTTATTTCATTATGCAGAATGTACCTATATTTAACAGCAGATTTCTGAAATAGACTTTTTTGCTTCAAAGAGTCTAGAGTACACTTGACTTGAAATGCATATTTAATTGATATGGTACCTTTTATAAGATTTGTAGGTTTGTTATGAAATATAAATCCCGAAAATTCTGCTATACTGTAGGTATGCCAGCTTTTGCAGTATTAAAGGTAATGTTAAGGGGGAAAATAGCTATTATACAAATTCTCCCTCATCAGAGAAGCGGTAGAAAGTAGACAAAAGAAACATGTGACTGAGAATGTGACCGGAAACACACTCCAGGTGTGACTGGGAATGTCTTATTTGTCCACTTGTGATCGGACTGATGAAATCGCATCTTAATAATATTAGCAGGTATGAAAAGCACGCACATGCTCTCTCTGTCTGCCTGTCACAGCTGATTCAGTGGAGGGACTAGAAAATCTAACATTTAAATAAAAGAACTGGCAAAAAAAGATTCGGACAAATATTGCTCCTCAAACAGCAAAACTTAGGCCTACCCTGGCAAATGACCATGGAATAAGCGGGATAATCAACGGCTTGCTGTGCGCTAAAGGATTTTAATGCACTTCGTGGAGGCGACCTTTGCCTCCACGTCGTGCAATAAAATCCTTTAACGCACGGCAAGCCGTTGATTATCCCTAACGTATAATATGATACATTTTAAAGTTATTTAGAATAAAACATAGCCTTTAATAGTCATTTATAAGGGATTTATAAAGCATGAATAGACCTCACTTTAGATTAGTTCACAAAACTGGATGAAATTGAGTTAATAAAGCATTTATTAACATACAAATGAACTATTAATATATGCCTGAATAATAAGAATTATAAATGTTGATTTGAATAGTTTATTAAACATTTACTAACTTATTATTAATGATCTTAAAAAAACACCAACTATTCTTAAATAACTGGTTTGTAAATAATGTGATACTTAATTTAGTAATGAAAAATGAATTGTTAAAGTATGAAAACACAATTATTAAGCACATTATAAATGTACTTATCAGTCAAGAATAGAGCATTTGTAGCTGCAGGTATAAACTGCTTACTAACGTTGATTAATGTAGAGTTAATGCTTAACAGATGATGAATTCACTATTTACTTATGTTTAATAAATGATTCATAGTTTGTAGTTATTATAAAGTGTTACCAAACTTTTTTTATAGTGCTTATAGTGTTTTTAGCAGCGTGGGACACATATATGACTGTCAACATCTTTAAAAAAATGTGTTATGGTGTTTCGTGACCCTTTAGTTATTAAAACTATTATGTTGAGAAATGTGTTCAGAAACTAACATACAGGGGGCTAATAATTCAGGAGGGCTAATAATTCTGACTTCAACTGTATATAAGCAGCTTTTACTCTCTCTTTAGCTCAGTTTTTTTTCCTGCTGTCTGATCGAAACCCGTCTGTGTGTAAGCGAACTCAATTTTCATCATATTCATTTCAGGCAAAGGAGCCGTCGCTGTTATAAAAAGAAAGTGAAAACAAGACGTCTTGGCTGTATTATTTACAGTTTGTTCCATCACGCTAAGCGAGGCGGATGAAACTGAAAAGCGTAAATCACGGGCAACTGTGTCAACCAAAATATCTCATCAGAAATAAACGCTTCTGTCCTTTGAGGTTTGCGAGAGTAAATGAGAGTTAGAGTACAGAGAGGATCGAGAGGTTTCTTTCAGAACGACTGTGGTGGAAACATGAGCACACACTCGATGTTTACCGTCTTTTCATGCTAATTATTTCTAGGACGCGATTAGGCCCCCAGAGAAATCAATGCATGTGAGGACATCTGCTAAACTGTGGCTTTTGACTAACTTTGTAGCTTAAAAATGCATTTAGAGTTGTTTGTCCTTGCTGAAGTCTCTTTCATCAAGCTAAAAGTGTTACTTTGCAGTTTGGAAATGTTTTTTGGATGTTGCTATTTGGTCTCGGTATTGTGACTAGTTTGGTGATTCAATGCACCTTATTTATAGGGCTGGGTATCGTTCCAAAATTTTCGATACCGATACCCTGAATTTGATACCGGTTACGAGCGATACTTTTTTCGATACTTTTATTTTAAGAAAAATATTTTAACAATATTTTTTTCAGGATGTTTGTGACACTTTTCACAGCAGGCTTATCTTTGTAGACCAATAAACAAAGGAACAAAAGCACAAAATGAACAAAGTGAAGTTAACACAATATATTAGTAGAAACAGTTTTAATATAGTTCAAACAGTTTTAAGTCAATCAATTTTAAGTATTAAGTACAAACTTCAGCTAGTTCAAAATGCAGCTGCTAGAGTGCTTTCTAGAACAAAGAAATATGATCATATTACTCCAGTTCTTTCAGCATTGCATTGGCTCCCTATTAAATATCGTATAAATTTTAAAATCTTACTGACTACCTACAAAGCCCTGAACGGCTTGGCTCCCCAGTATTTGCAGGAGCTCCTGATTTATTATAGCCCATCACGTCCGCTACGCTCAATTAATTCTGGACAATTAATTATTCCCAAAATATCAAAATCAACTGTAGGTGGTAGATCTTTCTCTTATCTGGCACCTAAACTCTGGAACAGCCTTCCTAGCACAGTTCGGGAAGCAGACACACTCTGTCAGTTTAAAACTAGATTAAAGACACATCTCTTTACATTAGCATACACATAAAACACAAATGCCTTGGAATCCAAATCCTCTAAAGGATTGTTAGTCTGCATTATTTAGGGCAACCGGAGCCGGGAACACTTCCCAAAACGCATTATAATTTGAATGGCATCTGCACTCATGTTAGTCTGTTTTTTATTATTCCCGAGGTTTCCATAATCCTGGACCATGCCGTATCCTGAGCAGCTGCTGTGGTGGTTATGGAGGAATGGAGAGCATGAGACAGTTTCCTGTAAGACGATCCCTGTGACAGACGAGTCCTCGCATTGTTCCCAAAGGGCCAGCCTGTTGACCAGCCGGTGACCCGCCTGTGGTCTCTCCATGATGGATGTCCAGCTTTCTCCAACCCCGGTGCCATAGACTGCAGCTCTGCACAAGACGTCTGGCCATAGGAGAAATGGTCGTGCCCAACTGAGCCTGGTTTCTCTCGAGGTTTTTTAATTCTTCACTTTCGCCAATTGGTGAAGTTTTTTCCTCGCCGCTGTCGCCTCTGGCTTGCATGGTTCGGGACCTGTAGGGCTGCGCATCGATGGATTACTATTCAGTGTTTGGACTCTCAGCAGTGACTATTAAACCACGCTGAAATGAACTAAACTGAACTTCAACACTGAAAACTGGACTGACACTGTTTCAATTTTTTATAATGCATGTGAAGCTGCTTTGACACAATCTACATTGTAAAAGCGCTATACAAATAAAGATGAATTGAATTGAATTGAATTTGTGAGGCTGATTAAAGGTTTAGTTCACCCAAAAATTGAAATTCTGTCATTAATTATCTACAAAAAAAGGAGGTATTTTGGATTTAATCCAAGAGCTTTCTGATCCGCACATAGATAAATTGTTGAATAAAGTTATTTTTGTTTACTTTGCGCACAGAAGTATTCTCGCAGCTTCATATAATTATGATTGAACCACTTATATCACATAGACTTATTTAGACTATGTTTTTGGTTCCTTTCTGGGCATTGAAAAATGCATATTCAGTAAATCTATGGGAGGATCAGAAAGCTTTTGGATTAAATCCAAATGATCTTTATTTGTGTTCTGAAGATAAACAAAGATCTTATGGGTTTGGAACAACATTAGGGTGGACTTTTAAATAAGATAAGTTTAATGTAAACTTCATCATTCACTGTTAACCTCAAAGCATTTCAGTATTAACTTAGCTAGGTATTTAAACCCATCGAAACAGTACATAACGTTACACAGCGTACGTTAGGTCCAAAAAAGGATTAATAAATGCAACCGAGCGCTTGTACAGGGTCTGTTTAAACACTGAATCATACAAAACAGCAAACGGAGGCGACTGAACTCTTCCAAACTCTCATTTATTCTGAACAGTTTTTTTCTCACACTTCAGTACCTGCAGTTCCTGTGCGCATGCTCATAAAACCAAGCTACGGCAAACCCCTAGGGGCAAAACGCATTGCACTCACTTGCGTACTAAAGTCTGATACATAAATTTACCCCGCACAAACTTAACTTTAACGGTACACAAGCAAGAAGTGCTAAAAGTTAACGGATCTGTATGTCTGTTTACATTTCGGAGCCCCAGCCATCGCACAGTTATCTTCATCAGTTACGGAGGACGACGCTTATGCTGGACACATTGTTGGAGTCAGGAAAATGATATTTCTTAAAATGTAGTGTACAGCCTTTTGTACATTTGACAAGCTCTGGGCGAGGGGGCGTAACAGCCGTAAACTATTGATTTTCAAGACAGCCTCGCAGCAGGCTGATTCAGGCTCATCACCAGCATTTGATCCAGGCACGTTTAGGATGCCGCAGGTTTTATAGCTCACTGACATTGACAAGATTATACCCTTGGGTATCGAAATTTGGTACCGAACGAAAATTATTTGTTCGACACTCGATAGTATCGAGACGATTTGGTCGGTGCTTAAAAAGTATCGAATTTGATACCCAGCCCTACTTATTTATATAGACTTGATTGGATTTTATTTGATCTTGATGCGTTTAAGTTTTGTGTTCTACTCAATTCTATTCATCTAATATACTCAACATCAATTCAATTCAATTCAATTCATCTTTATTTGTATAGCGCTTTTACAATGTAGATTGTGTCAAAGCAGCTTCACATGCATTATAAAAAATTGAAACAGTGTCAGTCCAGTTTTCAGTGTTGAAGTTCAGTTTAGTTCATTTCAGCGTGGTTTAATAATCACTGCTGAGAGTCCAAACACTGAAGATTAATCCATCGATGCGCAGCCCTACAAGTCCCGAACCATGCAAGCCAGAGGCGAAAGCGGCGAGGAAAAAACTTCACCAATTGGCGAAAGTGAAGACTTAAAAAACCTCGGGAGAAACCAGGCTCAGTTGGGCACGACCATTTCTCCTATGGCCAGACGTCTTGTGCAGAGCTGCAGTCTATGGCGCCGGGGACTGGAGAACGCTGGACATCCATCATGGAGAGACCACAGGAGGGTCACCGGCTGGTCAACAGGCTGGCCCTTCGGGAACAATGCGAGGACTCGTCTGTCACAGGGATCGTCTTACAGGAATCTGTCTCATGCTCTCCACTCCTCCATGACCACCACAGCAGCTGCTCAGGATACGGCATGGTCCAGGATTATGGAAACCTCGGGAATAATAAAAAACAGACTAACATGAGTGCAGATGCCATTCAAATTATAATGTCTTTTGGGAAGTGTTCCCGGCTCCAGTTGCCCTAAATAATGCAGACTAACAATCCTTTAGAGGATTTGGATTCCAAAGCATTTGTGTTTTATGTGTATGCTAATGTAAAGAGATGTGTCTTTAATCTAGTTTTAAACTGACAGAGTGTGTCTGCTTCCCGAACTGTGCTAGGAAGGCTGTTCCAGAGTTTAGGTGCCAGATAAGAGAAAGATCTACCACCTACAGTTGATTTTGATATTTTGGGAATAATTAATTGTCCAGAATTAATTGAGCGTAGCGGACGTGATGGGCTATAATAAATCAGGAGCTCCTGCAAATACTGGGGAGCCAAGCCTTTCAGGGCTTTGTAGGTAGTGAGTAAAATTTTAAAATTTATACGATATTTAATAGGGAGCCAACGCAATGCTGAAAGAACTGGAGTAATATGATCATATTTCTTTTTTCTAGAAAGAACTCTAGCAGCTGCATTTTGAACTAGCTGAAGTTTGTTAATCAGGCCAACAGGGCAGCCGCCTAGTAATGCATTACAGTAATCTAATCGAGACGTCATGAAAGCATGAATGAGCTTTTCCGCATCAGACATTGATAGCATGTGTCGAAGTTTGGCAATATTTTTAAGATGAAAAAAAGCAGTTTAACAGATGCTTGAAATCTGGCCTTCAAATGACAGGCTGCTATCAAAAATCACCCCCAAATTTTTGACTGAAGATGAGGACTGAACTAAGAATCCATCAAGGGTTAGACAGTGTTCTAAGTTTTTTGCCAACATCTAACATCAGTGGCCCCCAACCTTTTTATCACCAAAGACCAGTCAAAGCTTGACAATTTCACCGTGGCCCAAGAGAGGGTTGTCTACATAGATTGCTAGGTCACCATCAACAGTTTTCTTAGTGGATGACAAAATGACAAAACATTGCTGCAGCTCTGATACGGAGAAAATTATAAAGCACAGTGTTTGGGTGTCCTGCGTTTATCTGAAGTAATTTGTCTACCGAAATGTGCATATTGCAAAGTATGAAGCTGATCGGTCAGTTCTCGATGTGCGCTTGCAGTAATCTGAAAGTTGAGATGTTTTCACCTAGGTGTGTCTAGAAGGCACGAGCGCGTTGCTCCCAATATGCACGAACAAGCTGTGTGTCTTCATTGGAAATAACGTGCTGCATATTAGTAAAAGACATGATATAGGTTGTCAGGGTGTTACTATGCAGTTTTCATAGTATTATGAATTGATTTTGTGAAGTTGCTAACTGATTTATCCATGCCAACATCACTTCTGTGAACCTAGAATGTTTTGGGTGGTTGTCAGGGTGTTGCTATGTAGTTTTCAAAGTGTTATGAATTGATTTTAGGATGTTGCTAACTGATTTATCCATGCCAACATCACTTTTGTGAACATATAATGTTTCTGGTGGTTGTCAGGGTGTTACTATGTAGTTTTCATAGTATTATGAATTGATTTTGTGATGTTGCTAACTGATTTATCCATGCCAACATCACTTTGTGAACCTAGAATGTTTTGGGTGGTTGTCAGGGTGTTACTATGTTGTTTTCAAAGTGTTATGAATGGATTTTATGACGTTGCTAACTAATTTATCCATTCAGACATCACTTTCGTGAACCCAAAATGTTTTGGCTGGTTGTCAGGGTGTTACTATGTTGTTTTCAGTATTATGAATTGCTTTTTTGTGATGTTGCTAACTGATTTATCCATGCCAACATCACTTTTGTGGACCTAGAATGTTACTGGTGGTTATCAGGGAGTTACTATGTAGTTTTCAGTATCGTGAATTGATTTTGAGATGTTGCTAACTGATTTATCCATATAAACATCACTTTCGTTAACCTAGAATGTTACTGGTGGTTGTCAGGGTGTTACTATGTTGTTTTCAAAGTGTTATGAATTGATTTTATGACGTTGCTTACTGATTTATCCATTCAGACATCACTTTCGTGACCCAGAATATTTTGGCTGGTTGTCAGGGTGTTACTATGTTGTTTTCAGTATTATAAATTGCTTTTTTTGTGAAGTTGCTAACTCATTTATCCATGCCAACATCACTTTTTTGAACCTAAAATGCTTCTGGTGGTTGTCAGGGTGTTACTATGTTGTTTTCATAGTGTCATCAATGGATTTTATGACGTTGCTAACTGATTTATCCATGCCAACATCACTTTTGTGAACCTAGAATGTTTCTGGTGGTTGTTAGGGTGTTACTATGTAGTTTCATAAGTGTTATGAATTGATTTCATGATGTTGTTAACTGATTTATCCATGCCAGCATCACTTTCGTGAGCCTAGAATGTTTTGGGTGGTAGCAGTCCTAATTACCATATATTTGGTCTCAATCCCTCTGACATTATCAGCTCAACAATGACATCTAGATAACACACAATCTGTTTCCTGCTACCAGTGCAAAAAGTATCGGATTGGCTCCTTTTATCTCTATCATCATGATTATATCATAGCCCACGCCAGTCTATTGCATTATCACCACGTAACCATATTTCTGTCTCTGCGATTCAGTGGTGAAGGTCACTTGCTGTAGTTCTCATGCCCTGCTGTTTGGCCTCCCAGCTGACGGCTAGACTCCCATAATCCTGTGTTTCCCCCTGTGGGATTAACGCCTTATTGAAATCCCTATCAGATTTTTTTGCTTCTCTACAATCCTTTTCTATTCCCTCTGCAGAAATGCCCTATGCATCTCAATGATATATTCACATTGTGTTCAAGTTGTCAGTTTTTTTTTCCCCCCGTCTCTTTCTCTCTCCAATAATCCATTCTCCCCAGGCAAAGGTCAGGGTGCGTTCAGTTGTGGCGGCCTGACACCACCGAGAAATGCTAAACAGATGCGCTCAGGGATGGGTAGAGTTTTATTCCTCGACTCTGAAATCTTCCAGCAATTGTTGCAAGTGTGTGTGGCATGCTTGGAATACTTTTAGTATCATTCTGATATTTGCACATCCTGAATGCACTATACTGTACACTTTGCAATGAGGTTCATTAGTAAATCCAACCCCAACCCTAATGCATTTATTAAAAGTACTCTAAAAGTTAATTTGCTTTACATGTATCATCACCAGAGATGGCAAGTAACGAAGTACAAAGGGGAAGTGCGCTTTTCTACAAGATGTACTAGAAGTATGTCCCTTGAGTGTGAGGTTTCAGCTTAAAATGCACCATGGATGATGTTTTATAACTCTTTGAAACTGCCCCTTTTAGGCTTTGCTCCAATTTGTGTTGTTTTGGCGACCGTCGCTTTAAATTCAAATAAGATTGGGCTCCCAGCCCACTTTTCAAAAGAGGGCGGGGCTACAAATGCACGTGTCAGTATAGTGGCAGATTTAAAGGGCCACGAAACCACCTTGTCTCAGCAGGGTGTTTTCACACCTACAGTCTGGAAAAGTTCAGGAAAATGGGTGTGTCCAGCTCTGTTTAGGTGGGAGTGTCGGGGGAGGGAATGAGGGAAGGTTTTGCATAAAAAGGGGAGTTTCCATTTGGGCACGTGCTGATTTTCAAACAGGCAACACACAAACATAGACAAAAGTAATTTTTTGACTGCGGTGTTTACATGTTTACACTCGGAGAGCAGTATTCTAATCATTTTGACTAAGGTCTGTCTTTAAGCACTGAAAGAGTACTGCTGAAGATGCGAACTAACTTTGCCATCTGAATAAACAAACAAAGAGCACAGCTCGCTTGCCAAAGCTGTAGAGACAGGACAATCAACATAAACTGGAGGGCCATCTATTTTAAAAGGAGATGAGCGGCAAATCCTGATTTCACCATTTCCAGATGTGAAAAGCTCTCAGGTGAAAAAAAAAAGTCACTTACAGACGCATTTTTGCTGCGCGGGCGTGGAAGTCCAGCTGTGCTCTCATAGCGAGAAATGTAAACAAAACCTTCGTTGCAGCACATAAACACAACTCTGACGACCTGTGTCTCCAAACAATTCTTCTTCTTCCACTTGTTTTGGCAACACAGCGTGGCGTCTCTCTGCCGTCTGGACACTGCAACAGGTACAAACAATCTTCAAAGCGATCATGCATATTAATGAAGTTGCACTGCATACACAATAGAGCCCGCTGATTGGTTTGAACCAAGTCTTTCTCATGACTTAATGCCGCATGCTCGGAGACGCCACGATGCACTCGCAGGTACAGACGTCCACTCTCCACACTGGAATACATGCATGGATCTCGTCGCTTTGACGCAGCTTCAAAAATTCGTTTCAAACCGGAAGAACGAATTTGCTCGAAATAACGCAAAAACAACCAATTTTCACTCTTTAGCGAAATATATGTGTCCTAATAGTGTTTATAGCAGCGTGGGACACAAATTTGACTGTCAACAGTTTAAAAAAATATGTTTTGGTGTTTCATGACCCTTTAAAAACAAGACTAACGTCATATGCTAATGAGGGAGAGATCGTCACTAATGGCAGGGGCTTCCCCCCTCTGATGAGATGTACAAAGGGAGAATGTTAATCAAAGTGTTTCTGCAGACTGTTTTATCGAGTGTGATTACGAAAAATAAAAGTAATACATTTTTACCATTAGAAGCTGTTTATATTCACAGACTACTGCCACACAACTGTGTTTAAACCCCTCATGAAAGTGATTTTTGCATAATAGGTCCCCTTTAAAGTTTATTTAGTGTATAAAATATCAAAAATTATTGTGTATGATTAAGTATGTACTTAAAAATGAGTTGGTTAGAGTAACAACCTTGATTTTTATTATTTAGTCACAAGGCAGATAAGCAGACACCCAGTGTATATGTACTGTATATACAGTGCACAGTATAAATGAGTACACCTCCTTATGAAAAATAATATTTTTATCCATTTCTCAGTGAATATAAATAATATATTTTGGTAAATTTGAACAAAACTGTTTTATTAAACAGTTATATTCATTAAAATAACAGTTTGGCCGCACAACATCATTTAGGAATAGAAAGATAATACACTTAAATAAATTAAAATTAAAAAAAATACAAACTACAACATTTTAACTCAATTTGATATTTCTCTTTATTAAAATGTTTTAAAATATTTTCTCTTAGATTTTAATTTAGGTGTACAAATTTCTGCATCAAACCTCAAATATTTTCTTACATTAGCTTTAGATTTGGCTTTGGTACTGACTAATCCAACGATGCCCAAAGTAGGGCCCGCGGGCCAAAGTTGGCCTAAGGTAACCTTTGATTTGTCCCACCATCCCATCTGAGAGGAGAGGGAGAATGATGGGAATCCTTTGGAGATTGTCAATTCAAATGTAAAGTAACTCTTTGGGGGCAGCAAGGTGGCGCAGTGGTTAGCACAATTGCCTTACAGCAATAAGGTCGCTGGTTTGAGCCCCAGCTGGGTCAGTTAATTTTTTATGTGTGGAGTTTGCATGTTCTCCCCGTGTTTGTTTGGGTTTCCTCCAGGTGCTCCAATTTCCCCCACAAGTCCAAAGACATGAGATACAAGTGAATTGAGTGTGTGTGAATGTGTGCAAGAGTATGAGTGTGTGTGTTTCCCAGTGATGGGTGCAGCTGGAAGGGCATCCGCTGTGTAAAAAAACATGTGCTGGATGAGTAGGGGGTTCATTCCGCAACCCCAGATTAATAAAGGCACTAAGCCGAAAAGGAAATGATAAATGAATGTAACCCTTTGTTTGTTTTATTATTAAACACTAACTGAAATGAAATGTTTCAACTAAATGGTGTAAATCAATCAGATTTTGTTTAAATGTACGTATTGTCACTCGACAATGCAGAGACTTTGGTGAGCAAATCAAGGCGAAGACAGATTCTGCTTGACTGATGTATTCAGCATTAAACTCCACTGTGTTTTCAATGTGATTATGTTTTTATAGCAATAAGTTATTTAAAATGTTATAATGTATTAGTTAATACAATTTAAAGTAATGTTTTATTTTTATTTTTTAATATTATTAAATAAATTATGAAATTACTCATGGCAACTTTAATGTAATGTAGTTCGCTATATTTACTTTCGGCCCATGGCTCTCAATGATATTGTTTTTGGCCCTTCATACGAAAACGTTTTGGCACCCCTGGACTAATCCAATGTACGGTACATGCACAAATATAATACTGTATTGCTTTCAAATAAAACTTGTTCTTTTATTTTCTTTATTTCCTCAAACAACTAGGTGAGTTTGAATATATTTTTTAGAGAATGTTGAGCAATGATAGTGTGTAAATCACAGTTTCAGGGCTGAGAAGTTGACACTGAAGCCAACTGCACTCTACAAAACTATAAGCCTGAAGCGTGTCAGTCTCACACTCACACCGCCCCCGACTTGAGCGTAAATCCTACTATTCGTTCTCACACAAACTCATGCGCTCAGAAACAGGCATGTCAACAAGCAACAAGGAGAAAGAGTTTCTGCTGGCTTTTATACTGATTTACACTGTAGAGATGAAGACAGACTGTGCTTGAGGAGATGTGCGGAGCAGAGCGATGTGTTTTTTTATTAATTATTATTATTATAATTTTTTTGTTTTTGTTTCTATTTCTGTATACTTTGACCACAACACTAGTTAAATCCTTGTAGCATTTAAAGGGGTCCAGTTATGCTCAAAAATGACTACTTATTTTAAATGAGCTTTTTTTTGGGACAACTTAATTGTTTTATGTTCAATCCAATTAAATTTGTAAAAACTAATCAGTTACTTTATTTCATTCATGTTGACCCAACACAAATTGATAGTGTGAAACCCAGCATTTTTTATGGTGCACTGTGAAAAATGCTAAGTTCCACACAATTCATCGACAGAGGCTCAGTGTTAAAAACGTACGGTATACATTTCTGGAGAGTGCGAACTACGTAGCCAGAGCTATACGTGGCTGCATTTCGTCTTCAAAGCGAATGCTATGGGGAGATATGATGCCGCTGACGGCTTCTGTTTCTTTTTCAGAATCAGAATCAGAAAGAGCTTTATTGCCGGGTATGTTCACACATACGATGAATTTGTTTTCGTGACAGAGCTTCTACAGTGCAGCAGAATTACAGAGACAGGACAAAAAACAGATAGAAAAAATAGAAGTAAGTGTTAAATGCAAATATACAAATTGACAAGTGTATGTACAGGTGTATTACTATATACAACGTTATATGTGCAGCTGTTATGTGCAAATTGGCATGTAAAGTGTGTTGTTAAATAAGTGTATGTGTGTGTAAAAAGCGCATCGTAAGTAGTGATGTTGGTTCCACGATTATTATCATCAAGTGTTCATGAGATGGATTGGCTGAGGGAAGAAACTGTTTCTGTGTCGGGCTGTTCTGGTGCGCAGTGCTCTGTAGCGTCGACCAGAAGGTAACAGTTCAAAGAGGCAGTGTGCTGGGTGTGAGGGGTCCAGAGTGATTTTGGCATCCCTTCCGCTCGCTCTGGATAAGTACAGTTCTTGGAGAGTCGGGAGGGTTGTACCAATGATTCGCTCAGCAGTCCCAACTATTCGACGTAGATTGTTGCGCTGGTGGGCGGCTTTTCTGTTGTTACCAGTTTGCCCAGTAGCTCACTATGTGCGTTGGCGGACTTGAGTAGAGTTGACCACGACGAGGGGGTTTGAGTCCAGCAAAAAAATAATCAAGTAAATAACAGGGTGAGAATACGGTAACATGGAAAAAATCAGGCGACTGCAAGGGCTTTTCTTTTTCTATATAGCTTTTGAAAACACTGTCGGTTGGGTTTAGGGAAAGGGGTTATCGGGTCAGTCACATACCTGCAAACACTCCTGTTTTTCCTGGAAGTCTCCCGTATTTCAGACCCATCTCTCGCAACCCTCCTGTTTTTTTATTTCTCCAGGAATGGTCAGTTGGTCAGTCAGTCAGTCGACAGCGGCCTCTGGTGGATTTACACGATAACAGCAGGCATGAAAGGCAGTCACGAGAGACATTTGAGATCTGAAAAAGCGTACACAGTAGCCTCTGCTGCGAAAAAAAAAAATGCAAAAAAAAAAAAAAAAAAACCTTAGCTCCTGGGATGTATTTTGTGCTCTCCAGAAATATATATAGGGGTGCGTATCAATAATGAGCCAAGGCTGCAATTCATTCTTGTTGTCTCAACATGAATTCGATTAAGTTAACTTACAAAATTTAAGTGGATTGAACATAAAACAATTATGTTGTCCCGAAAAAAAAAGAAAAAAAGAATTGTGTTGATTCAGCTCATTTTAAATAAGTAGTTTGAACAAGCAGATTTTATTGAGTGTTCAAAATATATATATATATATATAAGACCCATTTTTTTAAAGAAAGAACTACTTCATACAAGGTGAAATACAGTAGCTGTCTATTGTGAGAGCTGAATGAGTTGTCTGAATCTTTCTGAAATGAAAGGACTCTTCTCAAGCAGTTCTCTGCCAGAGCTAATTGGTCTTTATTTCACGGGGGCAGAATGAGGGATAAACCTGTGTCTCTCTGCCAACAGCATTCTGACAGCTGGCAGGATAATTAACATTTTCAGCAGTCATTAGCCAACAGTAATGTGTGTGGTTTCAAATTAGCATGAGGAGCATTTCGTGTATTTGTTTAGTTTTTATGATTAAAAGGTGTTTTTTATGTCTATATATAAAAGAGGACCAAAGCTCACATTTTATATTCCAATAAATGTTTCATAGGGTTTGTTTATTTTTGAAAATCAATTTCTCTGTAGGCGTTTTAACCTTAAGGAGTTTGCTACAAAAAGATATTGGACATTTCTACCTTTATTGCCTAGGTATAAAAGAAAAAAAAGATATGTGGTATCTGTAAGTTTTGAAAGGATATGTTGTGTGTCTAAAATGTGTGGATATGATTGACTAGTTCATTTAAAACAAATCAGTGTGGAAAATCTACATATAATTGCCTCTTTATCAAGTTACATGCAATCAGTTGCTATTTAAACTGCCCTGTCAATCAATTTCCCACTTTTCTTTAATACTTAATACATTTTCTTACCATACTGGGATGAGGTAGCATGTTAAACTGCTGTTTTCAGGTCTTTTTGTGAGAAAAATACAATGAAAATGACCAGAATTGTTGAAAATTAAAGAGCCCCTATTTTGCATTTGCAGTTTTAGGGGTCTCCATAAACAGGCTGATATGTGTGCAAGGACAAAAAACAGTTTCATTGTCTTGTAATATGCATTTATTTTTACCTAATTATCCCAGTGCCTTCCATATGATTCGTTCAGCAGTTCTTTGTTCCCAAACCCCTCCTCGCGACGCTAATCTGCACTAATTGGACCGATGACTCATTCTGTTGTGATTGGTCAACTGCGTTCAGCGTGAGACAGAGAGAAACGCCCACCACGGCTACGGTATGAAGTAGAAGAAAGTATGCCCAATGCAGGAATGCAATAAAGCAATGCAGTTAAACACCAGCATATTACGCTACTCTTAAACCTAACTCCAGGTAATAACGACACGCATTCAGTATTAATCAACACTGTGGCAAAAGTTGAACTATTTTGAAAATTGACTTCGCCGCGCGTGTGAGGAACAGCTGATGGCGGCTATAGCAAAGATAAACAGCAGAGGATTGCAAGTTCAGAAACACATTTAAATCGGTAAAGCAAGAAGCGTCCAGCTTTTAACGTGGTTTTGGACATGATATATCCAGATAATTTTGGACTGACTGCATCTCTGTTTAATGTCTATCGTCTTTTTTTCATATTTATTCTGTGTTGTCACTTGTCACTTTATGTACACTGGAAGCTTCTGTAGCCAAAGCAAATTCCTTGTGTGTGAAGCACACTTGGCAATAAAACTGATTCTGATTCTGATGTGTACAGCCCCATAAACATTTCACCTGAGAGATACAGTACAAGCACTGACCTATAATAGATACGTGATTACAAGCCGTGCAGGGCAATTACAACTTATAACACACAATTAAACACATATTTTACACAAAATGAAAACACACACACACACACAGTGAATTGTGCAGAGTTTCTGCGTTTTAAAGTAGTTGGAGCAATTTAAATACTCGCGCTCGCCTCCCTCACCATAGTAAGCTATCACAATATAGCGCATATGAGATAAATAACTTCAGTACGTAACCGGTTATGATCTATTACCGAACTGATACTGAATTGTCCACGTCTGCATCGTGGCGCACTGAAAAAACAATTCATTTTGACCCCCCTAATAATATAAGAGGGTGTGTGTCTGGGTGTTTCCCAGTA
Organism: Danio albolineatus; assembly: GCA_903798035.1. NCBI lineage: Eukaryota > Metazoa > Chordata > Actinopteri > Cypriniformes > Danionidae > Danio > Danio albolineatus. Next base: position 6,248,445 of record CAIGQQ010033255.1, read on the forward strand.
CTCGGTTGCAGCTGGAAGGGCATCCGCTGCATAAAACATATGCTGGAATAGTTGATGGTTCATTCAACTGAGGGCTCTTTCGGAACCGCAGCCCTTCTGCTAAGATGGCCAAGCGCACCAAGAAGGTGGGAATCGTGGGAAAGTACGGCACCCGTTATGGTGCGTCTGTTGGATACCTGGTCATATGGGATTTATTGGTAATGAACGCTCAGATAAAGCAGCTAAGGAAGCTCTACACTTGGAAATAACAAAATGCAAAATTCCTGTGTCTGATGTAAAACCTATTTTAAATCTGTATATTAATGAGAAATGGCAAATGGAATGGGATGAGTGTAAAAATAACAAATTGTATGAAGTGAGTCCATTTGTAAATAAAATAAATAATTACAATTTTGAAATTAGACCTGACCAGGTTGTTCATACGAGATGTAGAATCGGTCAATCAAGACTTACACACGCATATTTATTGAAAGGGGAAAAAAACCTCTTTGTCGATATATTTTGACGATAAAACATATTTTAATAGAATGTGTATTTTTAAATGATATTAGAGAGTGTTTTTATTCGGGAAATATTTTAAGTGAAATGTTTGAAAAGGTGCCTTGTGGAGCTATTTTAGAATATTTATCTTTTATCAAACTAAAAGATTGTATATGACTCTTTTCTGTATTGTTGATATTTGAGTGTTCTTGTATGTTTAAAAAAAAATGATTACAATGTATGTTTAATAAGCTGATATGATAATATATTGTATATTAAGTACATGTTTTGCCATGAATATAGCCGATGTTGTTGATATGGCATTAAAACTTAAATAAATAAATAAATCATTCCACAGAGGCAACCTCTGATAAACAAGGGACTAAGCTGAAGGAAAATGAATGAATGACCGATGTTAAGTTACTGGGTGAACTGCGAATTACAAAGAACATATTATCAAACTAAAAAATTAGCATCTTTGAATTTCAAATCCTCAATTGATGCAAGAGGACAGCAATTTTCTTCGAATTTTACCTCCTGTTCCATTATTCATCAGTCTGACCTCCATATGTTTCAGCTCATGGCCTGGTTAGAGATATTTTATGACCTTACTCCACCTATAAAGCCAGCACAGCTATCCCCTCTGCTTATTTTTGTGTTCTCTTATGCATTTCATTAACCCAAAGACATCTTGATACATCCAGTATTTACTCAAAGGAGAGAAGCTATCACTGTTTTCCTCTGAGCCACACGTGCACGAAGCACACCAGTAAGAGCTAATCTGTGGATCTACATGTGTAATTGTTTTCCAGACAAGAAGGGAAGCGTGTGTGCGCATTTTGAAACCATTCATTAGCCCGGCGAGCTCGTTTGCTGGAGGCCCTGATGGTTATTGCGTCTGTGGAGATTACGAAGCAACAGTAGAACGAACAGACTGTTCAAATGCCTCCAACTCGCCACATGTGCCTTAATGATCAACTCGCCGTATGTTATTTAATGGCAGGATATTCGTTTTAAAACACGGAATGACTGTTTAACGCGGAATGGGCAAAATCGGAGGACGTTCCGGAATGTTTGGAGCACTCGTGCTAATTCCGAATGGCAGGGGAGTGTAGAGGGAACATCTGCTGGGTTTAATAAGGTCACGCTGAGCATCTACAGCTGCATCTGAGACCCCTTAACCTCAGCAAATGGATACGCCGCTGCTTCAGATGCGCAGCTAGGTAATTTGCAGCGCGAAGGTTGCCCGCGCTCTCGTGACAGTTGATTATGGTGCGAATTTTTTTGTTCAGCTCTGTCAGTTGATTTACTCGGCAAGCTCAGGAGTTTATTTTTAACATCTTTTTTTTTAATGAATTAGCCACCATGTGCATTATTTCTTTCTGTTTTTTTTCGATGAACTATTAGCCTTCTTTACACCTGGGATTAATTTACGTTTTGGCAATCTGATCACAAGTGGACGACACAAAATACAGCTCTAAGATGTTTTGTCTCCACCAATTCCAGATATAGTCAAAGTTCACTAGTGTTATCACAATACTGGAATTTTGGTATCAATTGGTACTGAAATTAAAAAATAAATAAATAAAAAAGCTAGTTTTCCGCTAATATTTGAGCACTGTTGAACGTGTACTTAAACACAGTTGATTGCCAGTTGTGTTCACGTGCTCAACAGAATAAATGTGAACACAATGGCCAGTCAGTGGTGTTTAAAGAGCCCATATTATACGTTAAAAAGGGTCATATTTGGGGGTCTCCAACAGCAGGCTAATATGCATGCATTGTCAAATAACACTTTTTTATTGTCTTATAATTTGCATTTATTTTTACCTCATTATCCCAGCGACTCCTATATGAATTGTTCAGCGATTCATTTGTTCCAAAACCCCTCCTTAGCACGATGCTAAACTCCGCTGATTGGACCGATGACCCAGTCTGTTGCGATTGGTCGACATCATTCAGCGCGAGAGAATGCCCACCACAGCTTATCAATATTGAAGTAGTCATAGTGTGTGTGTGAGCATATCTGCTAAAACTCGTTTTTCCCAGGAGTCGCCCGTATTTCAGACACCTCACCCCTAAAACTAAACCCCCAGTCTTCCAGCATATTGCTCTATTCTTAACCATGAGTAAAAACAGCGACACACATGCAGTATTAATGCACACAGCGACAAAAGCTGAACCATTAGGAAACGGGACCGCCGCACGTGTGTAGGAGAGCTGATGTAGCCATAGCAACGACAAACAGCAGAAAAACGCAGCTCACAAACTCATTTCAATCCGTAAACAAAGCGGCACACGTCGCGTTTACAACATGCTTTTAGACGCGATATGAGAATACAAGTAAACCAGATACACTACAAGCGGTTACAAGTTACAAAACAATTAAATGCATCATTTACAAGCTAGAGAAAACAATGAGGCAACCGTTTTAATCGCACTTACTTACACTTGTTGGATAGCAGGCCAGGGAAATGTCCCGCTGTTCCCTATGGTTAGTCCGCCCCTGCATACATCAAGTCTTTGCTGATCCTTCATTTAACAAACGATCGACGAATCCTTTGTTGTAAGCATGTAGATTTTAGATGCACTCCTCCGAGGGAACAGTCTCGTCTGTGGTTCATTTGCACACTTCCTATAATATCCAGCCGAGCACAGTGCTCTTCTATGTGTTGCCAGATGTAGCTGACTCATTCCAGTCCAAACCCTATCTAAAAGGTTTTTACCGGCACAATCAAATTCAAAACCGCCCAATATGGCAACCTTTGCTCGCCGCTGTTGTTTGTGGGCGGGGTTGGGGGTTTCGAATCTCCCGGGGCTGCGCGCGCACAAATGGGCGGAGCTTATGTTTCGTGTTCACGTCATGCTGAAACGGCTAAAGACTCGTAAGCACGGCGACTCGTTTGAGGAACTATGAGTCGACTCTTTTATGGATGAATCAATAGTTTTAAACACTGTGCACTTTCAGATTTAAGCCTTAGCTGGACATTTCACTTTACTTAGAGCTGTGTTACACACTGCATGCAAGCTCATTTTCAAAAACCCATAATAGGGGCTCTTTAAGTACATGCTCAACAGAACCATTCAAGATGCCTAGAGTCCAGAGGAGCTTCTGGACACTGTTAGCATAGGGCTTCCTTTTGGCACAGTACAGCTTTAACTGGAATTAATGAACATGACTGCATTTTGTGGTACTTGACCAAGGTTTGACAAAGTAGTCCTGAGCCCATGTGGTGATATCGCTTATAGATGGATGATGCTTTTTGATGCAGTGCTGCCTGCAGGATCAGAGATCACAGTAGATCAGCTTAGGCTTGCGCTCTTGTCCTAAACGTACTGAAATTCCTCCAGATTCCTTGAATCTTTTACGCACTGTTGAAGATAAAATATCCAAATGTCTTCCTATCTTTCTTTGAGGAGCATTGTTTTTAATCATTTCTATAATTTACTCATGTATTAGTTGTCAAACTGGCAATCCTCGGCCCATCTTTGCTCCTAAGGGACTAGACCTTTCTTAGATGCTGCTTTTGTACCAAATCTTAATTACAATCACCTGTTGACATCACCTGTTACAAATCACATTATTATTTAACCAATTTACCTGATTACTGTAAAAATGGCAGAATTATCCAAGAATGGCTATTTTTCATCTGTAGACCCCTTACAGAATGTTAAACACCTTAAATAGAAGCATGCTCAGTATAATAACATAGAATACATTATCATATATAAAATACAGTAAAGAGAGTAAAAAACAAAAACAGATTGATGGCAGCAGAAGAGGATAAAAGCCAAAAACAAACAGTACAAATAAGTGTCAAGCAGTGTTGGGTAAGTTACTTTAAAAAAGTAATTAATTACTAATTACTTAATCAATATTGTATTTAAAATACTTTTCTTATTACTGTGTCTGAAAAGTAACTTAATTACTCAATAAGTAACTTAACTAAATACTTCTTGAAATCCCTATAAATCTTGAGTGGACAAATAATAAAAATTTAACTCTGTAAATAATAAATACTTAGATAAAACATATGAGTCAAACATGAAATAGTTTAGCCTTTTAGTTTTCTGAATCATCTTTATTATATTATATTTTTTAAAAATCTATAATAATTACATGCATAATAATTTTTAGTATGCAATGTAACCTTCTTAAATATTATTCTGCATATCTATCGATCAGGCAGGATCATGCAATCTTTACAAAAAAAGCATTATTTTTCGCGGTATTGAAAGCCCGTGCAGTATGATCGGAAGTGGACAAAAGGCTTAAGATTTATACGGCATGTTTTTGAACTGGATTGTGTCTCTTGTTTACCTGTGATCCGATCGAGCAAAATGTGTCTTATTACTCTGTAAACAGAGCAGCATCAGTCATGTTAAATTCGCCGACTCCCTCTGTCACATCTGCGTAGTCATCCTAGCCTTTCCCATAGTAATCTTCATGAACCAGCCCATGTAAGGTGCGCGATAGCCTTGAAAAAGCCACGCGCTACAGCACGCAGGCGCGCAATGAGGAAAAATAAATTGATTAATACTGTAATGTTCTTGTCTGGGAATATTTTCATTTCGTAAAAAGGCCACTCGCTTCAGCTGAGTCCGACATCAAACTGGCGCGCGGCGCTTTCACATGCATCTGCACTACGTTGATTTTAAAGTGCCAGAGTTTACTTTTACCTTTAGAACATAAATTAATAAAATTGTGTAAGATTATTCAGCGAGTTTAATTACTGTTCATTTTTAGGTATTTTAATTACAGTTACTTATAATGTACCTGCCTTACATTGTAAAATAATTAGTTACTTTACTTTTTCAGTGGAAAAGTAATTTAATTACAGTAACGCTTTACTTAGTACTCAGCACTGGTGTTAAGAATACAGTACTACTGCTGACAGTGCTGATTTGTCAATAACCCATTTTTTAACATAAAACGAAACGAAAAGTAAGTGATCTTCTAATTGTTGGTGGGATGGAGTTCCATTCCCTAGCAGCTTTCACCAAAAATACCGACTGACTGAATTTACTTTTTTTGAGAGGAATAAAACAATCCTCTCTTTCACCACCTCTAATATAATAAACTAAATATTACACTACCGACACTATTAAAGCAACCTAAATGTGTGTGAGAGACAGGCAAGCACAGGATTACTCCAACAACATAAGGATAGAGATGCCTTCAAGGGTTGTGCAGAACTGAGTTGTGGATGGATCCTAACATCATGTCTACATGAGCTCCGCGCTGCACATTTTACACATGCAAGCCGAGTAGCTTAATGCAAATCAATGCTGCGCTTTACTTTTCCAGTTAAGCCAGCTTTGCTTTAGTCACGCCGCACGATCATGATTGAGTGCATGACAGCTTACAGTTTATTCTTAATTTGTTGCCTGAAGGTTTCAGAAAAAAAAGTAATAAGTAATAAATCAGTAATAAATCACCACCATGATGTTAGATATTTAAATTCTGTATATCTTTATTTGGTTGCAGCCAAAAAGGTATATTAAAACATTAATTCCACACCTTTAAACAGGTGATTTTTCCCAGTGAGGGCATGCGCTATGTCAAAAATGTCATCAGACATGTATTATGTCAAAAATCCACTTCATATTATTTATTATAACCTACAGAATATTGGAATTTTCTGCTTTGAACAACCTTGTAGCTGCTTTTGTGGCCTGTACCTTTTATGCTAGTTCTCCCCGCCCACCGTTCCCACGTGCCTGTCAGTGTGCCTCAGCTCAATCTCCGCCTCGGCTGCGACAGACATAAAGGAAGCAGATCTCACGTAACGTTTGCGAGAAATACTACAGTAAGAACTTCTCCAATGATTATTTGAAGTATTTCTTGCCTTAATGACTTGCCTGCAGTGTGTCCAGAAGTTCAGGTCCAAATGTATGCAGACGACACAGTATTATATACTCACGCAAAAACCAAAGAACAAGCTGCTAACATACTCACTGCTGCACTCAAGAAAGTTTCAGACTGGTTATATCGTTCTTGTCTTACACTCAACGTAAGTAAAACTGTGGGAATGTTTTTTTCAATTAAGAAAAATGAGGAGCATTGCTCAGATATTTTAGTTAATGGAGAAGTAATAAATATAGTTGATCATTTTAAATATTTAGGTATAATTATTGACTCTAATTTAAATTTTAAAAAACATATTAAGAAAGTTTCTAAAAGTGCTAGAGCAAGCCTGAGGATTTATAGAAATATCAGGCATCAGTTACCTTTGGCTGCTGCTAAACTTTTTATGAATACAATGATTTTACCTCACTTATCTTATTGTGCCACAAGCTGGTCCCACACGAACATTACAACATTAAAACCATTGTATATAATCTATAAACAAACTGTAAAACTTTTAGCCAAAAAACCAAGGAGCTATCATTATTGTAACTGTATTGCACAATATAAATTATTAACATTCGACAGTTTTTTATTTTATGCTGATGTGTGTTTAATGTTTAAGATATTTAATGATCTTGCTCCACCACCCCTCAAACAATGTGTAATTGTCTGCAAGGACAATATAAGACAGACAAGGTCTTCGGTTAGAGGTGATTGTTCAGTTAAACTTAAGAGAACTGCTTTTGGACAATCAGTTTTTTCAGTCAAAGCAGCAGAAAGATGGAATAAAATACCAGTGCATATTAGAGAAACGACCACTTTTAATCATTTTAAAACTCTTCTTAAAATCTGGCTCAAACAAAATCAAATATGTAACCATTGATTTGATTTTATTGACTAATGTATTGTGTGTACTGTATTTTAAGTGTATTTTGTATTTTTCTATTGTTAAACTTATTTACTAAATTTGTTACAACTTCCTGCCCAGGGACTACAGATGTAAATTAGCTTTACAGCTAACTCTGGCACAACATGTCATGTTGTACATTGTCCCTGTATAAATAAACAAATAAAATAAATAAATAAATAAATAAATTTGTTGTGAAGTTAATTCAAGTCTTCCTGCGATGAGTCATGCCCAATGTCGTTACAAAGTTCACGCACACACACAGACACACACACTTAGTGGAGACACATACACACAGCCAACACACACACAAGGGTCCCTAGAGAACGGGCAATAAATTACAGACATTTACCGTAAATTAACAGATGTTAAATTACAGAAATTTACTGTAAAATAACAGACATTAAAATACAGAAATTTCCTTAAATTTAAATTTCTGTAATTAGTTATGTGTTTTTTTTACAATAAATGTCTGCAATTTAACATCTGTTATTTTACAGTAAATTTCTGTAATTTAACGCCTGTCATTTTACGCTAAATATCTGTAATTTAACGTCTGTTGTTTTACAGTAAATGTCTAATTTAATGTTTGGTATTTTACGGTAAAGGTCTGCAATTTAACATCTGTTATTTTACAGTAAATGTCTGTCATTTTATGGTAAATATCTGTAATTTAACATCTGTTATTTTACGGTAAATGTCTGTAATTTAACGTTTGTTATTTTATGGTAAATGTCTGCAATTTAGCTTCTGTTATTTTACAGTAAATGTCTGTAATTTAAGCTCTGTCATTTTGTGGTAAATATCTGTAATGTAACGTCTGTTATTTTACAGTAAATGTCTGTAATTTAACGTCCGTTATTTCATGGTAAATGTCTGTAAGTTGACGTCTGTTATTTTACGGTAATTTTCTGTAATTTAATGTCCGTTATTTTACAGTAAATGTAATTTAAAGTTTTTTATTTTACAGTAAATGTCTGTAATTTAACGGCCGTTATTTTACAGTAAATGTTTGTAATTTAATGTCTGTTTTACAGTTAATGTCTGTAATTTAACGTCTGTTATTTTACTATAAATGTCTGTAATTTAATATGTATTATTTTACTGTAAATGTCTGTAATTTAATGTCTGTTATTTTACTGTAAATGTCTGTAATTTAATGTCTGTTATTTTACTGTAAAATGTCTGTAATTTAACGGTCATTGTTTCATATTTTTTCCAGCACCCTAGCTGCCAGAAATAATAATAATAATAATAACAGATTTTTTTTTCTTACATTTTTCTTCAAGTATATGAGCTGGCTATTCCATTTCAAATCAATTTAACTCACAACCAGCTAGTATAACATTACTTCCCCATATTAGCAAAATATTTTACCATCGTAAATTAAATGTAATAACTTGCATACATACTGTATAATGTGCATGTAATACTAGCATAAAGTATAGTGTTAGCTGTCTAAAGGGCAAATTGATCTCTCTAATCTCATTAAGTTAACTGATGTCGTCGGTGCCTCGTTAACTTACACAGTGGATAAAAAATGTTCCTCAGCAAACAAACCTCATAATAAACTATAAAACATATCTCAAATATTATGTTATGATGTATTATTATTCGTCTTGAAACCATGCTCTTGTCTTCGGCTCTTCATTGATTTGAAAATAGCTTAAGCGTTGCCGACAAAATTCAAATACTTCTTTAGACAAATGAGATGTCAGTCAGCATCAGGAACTGTCAGCAGCAAATAAAATTTTGGGGTGGCACCCAGGGTGGTCAATCAGATGTCAACCGGACACCCCTCCGGCTCCACTACTGTTGCTTTGCGCACATCCTGTCTTGTTAGGGACATGTTAATATGCGGCTGTCAATCAATTCGGTGGGCGGGGAAACCGCACTCCTACGTCAAGTTGCAGTCGGCCTCAAAATGGGAGGGATTTGGATCCTGTTTTAACGTCAGCAAATTTAAGAAAAAGAGACTTATTTTCTTTATATCACCCCAATATGACTGTGGACACACTATACTTAGATTTTCATCATAGGTGTCCTTTAAGATAAACCAAACAATTCGTAAACATTTTCTTGATAACTAGCTCAAATAAAATTAGTCTCTCGTTTAGATCTGTTCTCTATTTTTTTCCACTTTATATTTATTTTATTTAAAGTAACCAAAGTTCTGCTTGTCTGGGATCTGCATCTGGCCATCGGTCAGGTGTTCTGCTCCCAAGTGGGTCTCCTTCAATGATCCGTGTGTCCTGAAAAGCGACTGATGGAGTCTGTGTTTTCAGCTACGCCTGCACATCCTCGTTTAATCACCAATTAGCAGCTCCTCTGCATCACATTAAGAGACCCGCTGAAGCGTGCAGTTACAGCTGGCTCCTGATTCCCTGCAAAAATGTATTATTTCATCATTATGAGTCAATACAGAGATAATAGACACCAGATTAGATGCAGTTAGTTGTGTCGGCCCGCTATGAAGCTTCATTTTAAATACAGAAAGTCTTAAATTGCAGACCAAGAAAATGAACCGCGAATGTGGACAGCAAAGGATATTTTATAGGGGGATTAAGATATTAACTCCTTAATCTGTACAGTGTGAACAGCTTTTATTTCCTCTGAACATATTCCTTATGTGTGTAATCAGCAGTGAGACCTTGATATCTCACAGAAGAGCAATCGGTTGCCATTTATGGACCACATTTACAAGCTCTTTGGTGTTTGCTTGAGGCTGAATTACATAACTGAAGCCCCTCAGAGTACATGCATGACATCCTCTTCTTAAATCTGCGGTTAGGGGGGATTGCAGCGAGGGCTGTGTTGTGAAAACAGGTTTCTGTACTGAATTATTCAATTTCAGTGGGTTGCTGAAACAGTTGTGATTTTTTTATTTATTTATGAAGCGCTACATACTGTACTTCTGATCTAATTTGATAACATTTAGCCATAATAATTTTTATTTCCATTTTTCTGTATTTTCCGTTGGATCGTGCCATTGCCATGTACAGATTAAACATTAATGATGTAATATTTCATTCTGCATGCTGCTTATTACGGAGGTCCTAAGAGGACATGCATTAAAATATTTTTTCTTTCTTGTTTTGTTGTGGTCACGACTTCATTTTCTCATGATCTCGACATAACTCGTTTTCTCGTGATCTCGACATAACAAAAAGTTGTTTTCTTGTGATAACGACTTAGTTTTCTTGTGATCTCATTCATTCATTCATTCATTTTCTACCGCTTTTCCGGGGCCGGGTCGTGGGGGCAGTAGTCTTAGGAGAGAACCCCAGACTTCTCTCGCCCCAGACACTTCCTCTAGCTCCTCCGGGGGTATCCCGAGGCGTTCCCAGGCCAGCCGAGAGACATAGTCCCTCCAGCGTGTCCTGGGTCTTCCCCGAGGCCTCCTCCCGGTGGGACATGCCTGGAACACCTCCCTAGGTAGGAGTCCAGGAGGCATCTGAAACAGATGCTCGAGCCACCTCAGCTGACTTCTCTCGATATGGAGGAGCAGCAGCTCTACTCCGAGCCCCTCCCGGGTGACAGAGCTCCTCATCCTATCCCTAAGGGTGCGCCCTGCCACCCTGCGAAGGAAACTCATTTAAGCTGTTTGGACAGACATATGTGTAGGTATAGTGTATAGACGGTCATATTGGGGTGATATAAACACACCCAGTCCTTTTTTAAAAACGGTGGACCAATTGGAGCGGTTTTGAGACCGACCGCAACTTGACGTAGGAGTGCGGTCCCTCCGCCCACCGAATTGATTGACAGCTGCGTATTAACATGTCTCTGTAGTAACGCGTATAATCATATCAACAAGACAGGACGTGCGCAAAGCAACCGAGAATAAAAGGTCTGTTCAGTTCGCTGTGGTCATCAATCATCATCATATGTGATCAAGAGTGAGTTTCACAAGTTTAACACGTGTTTAAACGCGATTTAAGAGATTTACTTCAAAAAAGACTCTTCAATCTCGGTTTGTTGACATCAAATTAGGTTTATTTTGTACATTAACATATCAGATATCCATACAGCAGTGGATATTAACCTGTATCCTTTCACATTTGCTTGCAAAAGCAGTGCAAAGCTCAACGCGCGCGCGCGCTGTCTGTCTGTGTGTCTGTGTGTGTGTGTGTGTGTGTGTGTGTGTGTGTGTGTGCGTGTGCGTGAACGAACTTTGTAACTACATTGTGTGTGACTCATCGTTGCAGCTCCTCAACAAACACATCAAACAGTCATTGGTAACGTTCTCAAACGTAGTCAAATCTGCTACCTTTACATCTGTTCCTGTTAAGTCTTTCTGTCTGACGCAGCCGAGGGCGGAGATTGAGGCACGCTGATGGGAATGGTGGGCGGGGAGGACTATCCTTAAAGGCCCAGTAACAAAAACAGCGAAAAGCTGTTCAGAGCTACAATATTAAGACTTGAGACAGCTATAATTAATAATCTAATGGGTATTTTGAGCTGAAACTTTACAGACAAATTCTGCGGACACAAAAGGCTTATATTAAATATTTAAAAAGGGGTCAAATATGTGCCCTTTAAAGGAAAGTGCTACAAATATTTCCTTAATCTGTATTTTTATCCTACTAATTCTGTCTAGAAATTGTTAAAATAATTAATTTAGTAAATAATTAGGGTTTGTTTGTTTGTTTAATGCTTAAACCTGAAGTATGAATGCTGACACAATTTGTGCATGTCAGATAAAGATCTCACTTGAACAAAGTTTCAGTATTTTCACCACACAAACGTTTTTTTTGCAGTGTATGTGTAACTAAACTAATGAAAAGAGAAGATCCACTGCAACTGATTTATTGCAAACACCAACACAAAGGAGCTTAGCCATTTCATCAATTCAGTCTGTGGAACTTTGACATTGGCCTCTGGGGTTTATTATTGTTTTATCAGCTATTTCTTCTTCTTTATCTATCCACCAGGACCCGCCTGCAAGTCAGCATCCCCTAAACTGGAGCGCAAGTCCGAGAAACTGCTGGATAAGGCCAGCGAGAGCGGAGCCTCTTTGAACGAGCTTTCCACATCCAGCTCTGAGACCCACTCAGAGGCCACATCTCCCCAGGACGGAGGCCCCATTTTGGTGTCCCGTGGTGAGGTTGTAGGAGGCTCTCTGGCTCCGTGCGGCGCCCTGCATTCTGTATCTCGGCCTCCGAGCACTCTTACTCTGGGACGACCGCCCAAGAAAGGCTCCTCCGTGCAGTGGATGGAGCTTCCGGATAAGCGGAGAAACAGTGAGCTGTTTCAGTCCCTCACCAGTGGGGTTGGTCCACGGGAAGGCGGAGGAAGCGGTCTGACCCGGAGGAAGACTCTAGAAAGACCCAGTGCGGAGGAGGAAATGAAACAGTGTATCCGAGATTTTCGAAAGATCAAGATCCCTCCGGCGTTCCCAGAGCGCAAACGGCAGTGGCAGTCGGAACTGCTTCAGAAATACGGCCTATAAAGGTAACTAGAGTATCTGTTCGTACAATAGACTTACCCAACAAACTTCAATCCTTAAAGGCCTTGTTTTACAGTGAGAAACCAAACAAGAGTGTATTGGAAACATAAAGAAGGGATTAGAAACTGACTTTGCTTCATTATCATTCAGATTGACAGTGCCATCCGTTTCGTTGAACTAGACCTTAAATGCCTATCAAACAGTGAAACTTGAGGAAAAGACATTCCATCTGGAGACATCCAAATAAACATCACCATCTTCAGGACGTTCTGTAAATAGGGATCCTACATCTCTGTTTAAACTCTCTCCGACTCCCAAATTAAGTTTGTGTGGTGTCCAATAGAAAGGCGTTACTGTATACTATACACATGACGCAGATTTGTAAATGCGGAGGCTACCAATCAATTCACAATTGCAATTCAACTTACCATATGCTTATTAACTGATTCATTTACAGTTGTTTGGCATTTGTTAAAGTCTGTGTGAAATAACAATGTTTATTTTGCTAGCACGCATTGTTATTCTTTAGGTAGGTATCTGTGCAGCTGACCATTTGCTTCTGTCTTTGGAGTGTCTGTCCTTTGTTGACATCATCAGTTTGATAGTTCAACCTCAATATTCTTAGCCACGCCCCTCTTACCATTAATTTGCTATGAGAGAATGCTAAATTATAGCCCCACCCCCTACAGCAGTGGTTCTCAAGCTTTTTTCTCCAAGTACCACCTCAGAAAAAAATTGTCTCTCCAAGTACCACCATAATAACCGGTATTGAAGCACAGTAGCATAGTAGGCCTAATTAAGCAGCTACAGCTGTGCACAGATCAAAAACGAGGCAGATTAATTCTTCTAATTAAGAATATTTATTATTGTCAGCCACTTAAATAAAAGGTTTCGCCTGTTAAAATCAATTTACTGATCACATCGGTGTTATTGTACGTGTCAAAGGGTTAAAAGTGTGTTCATTTTTTTAACCTTAATTATTCAGCGATTCCTCCGTGTACCATTAGAAGGAAGCTTGTGTACCACTAGTAGTACATGTACCACAGTTTGAGAACCACTGCCCTACACAATATTCAGTTTCACTTAGAAGTACAGTGGGTACAGGAAGTATTCAGACCCCCTTTAATTATGTGACTGTTCTTGAATGGCACAGCCAGAGCCCTGAAGTAAACCTAATTGAGCATTTATGGAGAGACCTAAAAATGGCTGTCCACCAATGTTTACCACTCAACCTGACAGAATTGGAGAGGATCTGCAAGGAGGAATGGCAGAGGAGACCCAAATCCAGGTGGTAAAATTGTTGCATCTTTCCCAAAAAGACTGATGGCTGTATTAGATCAAAAGGGGGCTTCTACTAAATACTGAATAATTAGGAAAATGTTATATTTCAGTTTTTCTTTTTTTTTAATAAACCTACTAAAAATGTCAATAATTCTGTTTTTCTCTGTCAATATAGGATGCTGTGTGTACATTAATAAGGAAAAAAGTAACTGGATTTTAGCAAATGGTTGCAATATAACAAAGAGTGAAAAAATTTAAAGGGGTCTGAACACTTTCCGTACCCACTGTACATCAACATACTGAAATAAAAGTTTGAGCAACGTCAGTTTCACGCTGACTTTAGGAAATCCCTCTTTTTGCAGTCGTATTACCCTGTCCTGTTGACATACTAAGGGTGCTTTCACAGCTGTTTTGTTCTGAATCTGGGATTTAAATTGTTACAATGTTGCACTTTGTTCTTGGTGCGGTTCGCTTTCACATGGCAAACTTTCTAAACGGACCAAAACAGCTAAAACAAGTCACGTGCGAGTAAACTCTCATCACATTGGTCAGAGTTTCACGGTTTATTTTGCAGAGCCCCGCTCAGCTGTCATGCGACTCATGCGTCCTTATTTTAATTTATGGCAATGAGCAACAAGACATTATAAGCAGAAAACTGCGCTTCAATTTTGAATGGTGACACCCACAGATATCGTCACCAAGTATAAATCAAAGGTAAGAATTTCTCATACATAGCCCTTGGCTGCAATTATGCATTATAGGCTTTAAATTATAGAGAGAAATAACAGATTAACCAAGACTGCAGTTCGGTCAGTTTTCGGATACACAGCTCTCGTTAATAGTTAACATGCTTTCACTTTCGTATTTGACATGAAACGCACATTTACCGGTAGGAATGACACCCGCCCTACACATAATTCTCTCTTCATATAGCCGTATTTGCCTATAACATATCCATAAAACACTGTGATATAGCCGGACTCGAATTTGTTTTGCTTTCTCACTACAATCGATCTGCTCCAGAGTTCGTTTCAATCGAGCCGAGACCACCTCATTCAGGCGATCTCGGACCAATTAATTTGGTGCGGATCCGAGCGCGATTGCTGGATTCAAATATACCAAACGAAACGCGCTAACTGGGGAAACGAGACAAAATTCTAGGTGTGAAAGCACCCTAAAGGACAGTCGTTCACCATTTTGTTTCTTTCTGGTTTACGTACTCGTTCCAGAGTTGCATTACGTCTTTATTGTCATGCCTCATTTTCAGCTATTTTCTTCATCTTGAGAAACTCAGTCAGTTTGCTCTTGGGTGTCTGCAACATAAAAACATTTAAATATTTAAAATATTGGATTCAAATCATGATGCTCGATTTTTAAGGTAAATGATTAAACGCATAATCAAAGCGTCAGTTCCAACACGATCTCACGGCAATTCGTAACTTTTTGATTCAGTGGCTACTTCATATAACTTTGTATGATCTCATTCTTACAATTTAGTACGAGTGCTTATGCCCCAATGATGGTTTGGCTTAGGGGCGGGGCTTCCTTTTTTTAAATCGTACATTTTCATGATTACAAATTCATACCAATTAGCCAATAAACTGAAAAAACGTAAAATAGTTACGTTTCCTCATGAGATCAGGCTGGTCAGTTCGCATGCCAGAGTTTGTTTATTTCAAACAAAAAAGAAAAGTAATATACACAGAAGAACGTTTTATGATATGTGTGATTGGCAACTAAACGGTGCCCTCTTTCTGGGCTAAATTCATTGTATGATATGAAGGTGCAAAAGATGTCACTGGGGTGATTCCTTTTCGCTAGTGGCTAAACGGATCACCAAACTTGCGGTTGCGTTTTCGGTTTTGGAGCCATAATACTTCAATACTTCTTTACAGATATTTACCTAATCAGGCAGCACGGTAGCACTGTCGCCTCACATCAAGAAGGCCGCTGGTTCGAATCCCAGCTAGGGCAGTGGGCATCTCTGTGTGGAGTTTGCATGTTCTCTCCGTGTTCACATGGGTTTCCTCCATAGTCTAAAGTCATGCACTATAGGCAGGGGTGTAGCGGACATTTTAAAAGTGGGTGTGGGGGGCAGCTGACAGAGATCCAAAATGTTATGTTCATTTTATCATTAATCACTTGTTTCTAAATGGTCTGTCTCTAAAAGGGATGGGGACATATCTCCCCCGGTTGCTACGCCTCTGACTATAGGTGAATTGGGTGAGCTAAATTGGCCTTAGCTTAAGAGTGTGTGTGTGTGTGAATGAGTGTTTATGGGTTTTTCCCAGTACTGGGCTGTGGCTAAAAAGGGATGATAAATCAGAGACTTAGGCCCCGTTTACACTAGTGCGTTTTAGTTTTAAAACGGCGTTTTAGCATGAAAATGATCCGCGTCCACAATAGCGTTTTACCCTGCGTCTCAACAGATGTCCCTCCACACTACTCCAGCGAAATGTATATCACATGACCATTCGCGCACTCTGGGCATGCGCGTTCAAGTATAAACAGGAAACATGCGTCTCGCTGGTTCTTCCCGGTGTAATCCAAAACCGGCGGTCTAAATGGGGCTTAAGCGGCTGGAAACGCGAGTGATAAGCGAGTGCTGGAACAGTAGCTTGCCTCTTGCGAATATATGCATCTGTTGCAGTAAAAAAGGCAGAGTTTAACTGCACAATAGCGCCTAAAACGGACATTGGTTCTCGCAACACTCCCATTTCTGTGTCCAGCAGCCACGCCTCCGTTTTCCGATGTGTGCGTTTTGCCCCATCCACACTGAGACGGAGCAGCAGTATTTTAGAATGAAAACGGCCTCTCCAGCGTTTCTAAAATGCTTCGTTTTCGCGGCTCAAAAACTCCGGCGTAGCGTGGACGGATGGCATAACCGTAGCAAAACGTATGTGTTTTAAAACGAAAATGCACTAGTGTAAACGAGGCCTAAGCCAAAGGAAAATGAATGAACGAATGAGTTACCTAAATATAGTTCGACAAATATAGTTTGCTTTCCAATTTCTTACAAAAACATTAGGGTTGAGCCAAATAATCTATCATCAACGTTTTGTACGTAATTGTTTTTTTTTGTTTGTTTTTTTTGGCAAATAGCCATGTAATAATTGAGATAATATACAGTTGTTAGCCATCCTGAATTATTAGCCCCCCTGTATATTTTTCAAAGTTTTTTTTAACACATTTATAAACATAATACTTTTAATTACTCTTTTATACTAACTGATTTCTTCTGTCTTTGCCATGACGACAGTACATAATATTTGACTAGATATTTTTTGATACTAGTATTCAGCTTAAAGTGACATTTAAAGGCTTAACTAGGTTAATTAGGCAAGTTAGGGTAATTAGGCAAGTCATTATACAATGAAGCTAAAAATATTGGCCCTGAAATTGTTTTAAAAAATAAATAAAATTGCTTTTTACTAGCCAAAATAAACAGAATTATCTGCAGAAGAAAAAATAAATATCATTGGAAATACTGAGAATTTTTTTTGCTCTGTTAAACATCATTCGGGAAATATTTGAAAAAGAAAAACAAATTCAAATTCAAATAAAATGAATTATTTGAACTCATTTTAATTGGAACGAGTAATGTTTTTGAGTGAACAGCCTGTCTATATGTCTAACCTGTCTTATGGAAAGCCACCACCCCCATGACAGCTTTTGTGTCTTTATAATGTCTGACAGCATAAACATGATGATTTGTTTTTTTATCAGATGAGATGCATTAAGATCTAGTATGTGAATATGAAAGTGTAAAGGAGTAGAAACAGCGCCTGTTATTCCTCTCTTTTGCACATGAAAGAAAAGACCAAGACCCATTCCTTCAGTAGTGAAAGCTGTAGTTGAGATGGCAGCATTCACACTTATTCAAGCAAACTACACCACAAGAGTTGATTTTAAATGAACCAAACATGCCAAGTGTGAACACAGCCAACATTTTCTACATGGAATCTCAGAGAAAACTCATTGTTGCTTCAATTAATTAATTAATTTATTCTGCTTTCATAAGTGGTTTAATATGAGCACACATATACTATAATGCAGTGTTTCTCAACCACCAGCACTGCATGTTTTGGATGCCACCTTTGTCTGTCACACCCATTACAGCTCTTTCAGTCCCTGCTAATGAACTGATGATGTAAATCAGGTGTGTTTGGTTAAGGAGAGGCGGAAATGTGCAGATCTGGTGATCCTCCAGGAACGTGGTTGAGAAACACTACTATAACGGGTGCATTTTCTTCTCATTCCACCCCTTTTTAAGTGACCTAATTGTTGCTTTTTTATGAAGAGCCTCTATTAACATCATCTCCACACTGGTTCCTCATGTAAATGAATGATACATTGAACTGCTTTTGCATTTTATTGTGTGCTGTTCACTTTCTTAAGTGTTTATGTGTGTGCCAACATTTCTTTTATGTAAATTTCTCCTCCTTTTTTGTTAAAGGAAGGAGGGAAGTTTTGATTTTGGCATCACACTAAGGATGGAAAAACAAGAAAGTGTGTTGCTACAAATTATTCATAAAGAGCCCATTGTTGGCGGCTTTATAGAGTGGGGTCTCAAGCCTCAGGCATGGAGACAAAAAAATGAACAGCACAAGCTGACCTCCATCATCCGGTTCTTTCACAGTTCAAAAACATCCGTGCGAACGATTGCGTCTTCTTGACACGCATTGCTCCTAGTCTACGTTTGAGATTTATTTTGAAATGGAAATAGCCATGGCGTCGAGCCAGTAGCTTAATCCACGTGCTGAAACTGGTTCCAAGATATTTTTTATGGCAGAGCGTCATCCCAGACTCGGGGAATGATCTTTCCATCTGCCGTAGGCAACGCATCAAATGTCAGCGAGCAAATTTCGCAGTGCATCTCCATAAAGACTTGTATTTGAGAGAGGTTTGATGATCGGCCTCCAATCCATGTGTATGGTGTTCTGCGCACGTTTAAAGCACAACATTCTGTAAATGCCGGTTTGAGACACGATACGGTCTCGATCCAGGACACAGGTTTGAAAAGCACAAGGCAAAATATGATGTTAAATGGGTTTAAATCAGGACTTAGTGTGTTAGTCTACTGTGAAACCAAGCTGAAATGCTCTAAAATTTGTAAAGCCATTAGTTGTGTTATTTGTTGATTTGCCTCAGTGTCATGTAATAAAGGTGTCATGTTATGATGGAGCATTTAATGTGTTTTGTCTTTCTTATTCACTCTACGCTTTTAATAAATGATATTTGCTTTTATTTTTAAACTGTGTACTTACACTACCTGAATAGGATCGACTCTATTTGACTGTTCCACGGTCACGCTTGAAATGTCGAGGTGATCGTGCTTTTTCAGTGGCAGCTCCAAGACTTTAGAACTATCTTCCACTGTCCGTAAAAACTTCTCTAACCTTTGAGTCCTTTCAAAGGGCACTGAAAACACACTTATTTTCTTTAGCTTTTAGTCATGTGTTGTGATTTTATATATTTTAGTTCTGTGTATGTTTGCAGGTGTTTTGTGTGTTTTTTGTGTACAGCACTATGCTACCCATTGTCGTTGTTGAAAGTGCTATAGAAATAAACTGAGTTGAGTTGAGTTATCAAGTATTAGGATCAACAAATAATACCTTGACTTCTAGTTGATCATTTGGTAGCAGAAGTGGCTTGTATGAAAGGCAAAGGCCTCTAGATCAGTGGTTCTCAACTGGTTTGGCCATGGGACCCACATTTTTACATGGTCATCAAGCCGCGACCCAAATTTTTAGGAACTATATTTTAATTTTAGGATTATAATGAATTAATTTGTATTTATTTGTTAACACACACAAGTAATGACAGATAAATCATGAGAAAATCACCAAGACTTACAAATAAACATTTATTGATTTCATTGGACAAAATGTATGAAATTATACAAATATTACAAAGTACAATTGCGCATTTTAAAAAAAAAGTCCGGTATACGCATTTCAAAATAAAAGTCCGGTATGAGCATTTTAAAATAAAAGTCCGGTATAAGCAAAATAAGTAAAAAATTAATGTTTTACACACACTCCGCGTGTCATGAAACACAAGGAGACCCAAATGCGAGAGTAAAGTAAAAAGGAGTTTAATGTTAGAATGCAATCCAACAAGGCTCAATATATCAGAGTTCGTGAATGAGGCGATGGAGAAAGCCAGTGGTAACTTCTCAAGGAGACGTTGCAACTACACAGCTGAGGGAAACTTCAGACAACAGAGCAGGAAGTAACAGTCACAGTCGAAGCTCATAGATGATCACATGAGGAACAGTTCAGGAAGCAGGCAATAGCCACAGAAGATAACATCCACAAAGATAGAGGTTTACAGCGACTCACCACCAGCATGTACATGAACGGAGCCTGGAGACACAAACACAAGATGGAACATAACGGACTGACAAAAACAAGACAAAACGACTGAACTTAAATAGCTGCGCTAACACCGAACAGCTGCTGTCGCTAATCAGCCCACGTGACCACACAGCTGACGGGGAAAGCAAACAGACAGTCAAACAACACACTCACGCCAACACAGGTACAGCCACAAGCACACACAGATCCCTGAGCCGTGACACTGCGACCCACTAAAATGTTCCCGCGACCCACTTTTTGGTCGCGACCCACCAGTTGACAAACACTGCTCTAGATTACGCTTATTTTACCAAAACAAAATATGATCATGCCTTGATTTTTAAGTATTTAGTCAGGACAATACAGTCTGACTTTGCTTAGACAAAAGTCTTGTCACTGAACAGAAATAATGTCCAGTATAGAAAGTCATGCTGCAGTGGAAAATGAATTAATATTGTGTATGACTCCCATGAGCTTGGAGGACTGCATCCACACATCTCTGCAATGACTCAAATAACTTATGAATAATGTAATCTCTAATGGCAAAGAAAGCGTTCTTGCAGGACTCCCAGAGTCATCAAGATTTTTTGGATTCATCGTCAACGCCTCCTTAATCTTACCCCAACATGCTCAATAATGTTTATGTCTGGTGACTGGGCTGGCCACTCCTGGAACAGCTTGATCTTTGCTTTTAGGAACTTTGATGTGCTTTGTAAAAAATAAATCCGTAAAATTTACAGTAAAAAAATGACAGCTTTGGTTACCAGCATTTCACCACTAAAAATACGGCACAAACCGTTAATTTCTCAATTTTACAGTAAACTACAGTATTTCATTAATTTATAGAGGTGTTATGTCTGTATTTTGAATTGCTAACATCCACACATCCTTTGTAACTCAGATTACATGTTAACACAGCCATATGCAGGTGGTGATGAAAGTTTCATAATGAGCCAATGCTTATCACAAACAACTTTCCCTACAAACAGAAAATTGTATCAGTGTGCAGAAGGTGCTCAGTGTTATTCACACAGCTATTAAACACCAGTATGGAAACACGCATAAAATTAAAGTCATAAAATAAATATTGTTTATCAATATTAGATGTAAAAAATATATCTCACTGGTGGGGAAACAACTAAAAAGATTCATAGTAATGTCATTGAAAAGCCATGAAGGGGATTCTGGGAAAGTCAGTTTACGTTTATTCACCATATATACTGAGGAAACATACTGTTAACCAGGTTACGGATTTTTACTGTAGTTTTTTACTGTTAAAATCACGGCCATTTTTACAGTATGAAGGCTGAAGTATGAGAAGGAGCACTATCCTGCTGGAGAATCTGCCCTCTCCTGTGGTTTGTAATGTAATGGGCAGCACAAATGTCTTGATACCTCAGGCTGTTGATGTTCCCATTCATTCTGCAGATCTCTCGCACGCCCCATACTGAATGTAACCCCAAACCATGAATTTTCCTTCCTGATTTCTGTGAGAATCTTGGGTCCATGCGGGTTCCTTTAGGTCTTCTGCAGTATTTATGATGATTAGGACGCAGTTCAACAGGTGTTTCATTGGAAAAATCTACCTTCTGAAAGTTTTCCAAATGATCAAGTAAGAGTCAAGTTATTATTTGTTGCTCTTAGAACTGAAATCGACAAGACTTTGTCAGGTAGTGTATTTAAAATAAGTTGAAATAACACAAACCTTGAGGGTTCAATCCCCTAAAACGAATAAGTTATCTTAATTCCTTCATGTTGCCCCAACTCAAATCGATTGTGTGCATGTTTACAGTGTAAACAGATGATATTGTATGTTTTTTTTTCTTCTGAACTCTTCAAAATGTACTGCAATATCCACCCACCTGTGCTTTTTTTTAGTGGTAGAATATAAGTCATGCTGCAGTGGAAAAAGAATTAATATTGCGTATGACTCCCATGAGCTTGGAGGACTGCATCCACACATCTCTGCAATGACTCAAATAACTTATTAATAATGTAATCTCTAATGGCAAAGAAAGCGTTCTTGCAGGACTCCCGTAGTCATCAAGATTTTTTGGATTCATCTTCAATGCCTCCTCCTTAATCTTACCCCGACATGCTCAATAATGTTCATGTCTGGTGACTGGGCTGGCCACTCCTGGAGCACCTTGATCTTCTTTGCTTTCAGGAACTTTGATGTGCTTTGTAAAAAATAAATCCGTAAAATTCACAGTAAAAAATGGCAGCTTTGATTACCAGCATTTCACCACTAAAAATACGGCACAAACCGTTAATTTCTCAATTTTACAGTAAACTACCGTATTTCATTATTTTACATCCTTTGTTACACAGATAGACACGTTAACACAGCCAGAAACAGAACAGAAAATTGTGAATCTCTATATCTTCGAAATATACTGCAATATCCACCCACCTGTGCTTTTTTTTTTTTTTCACTGACGTAAAGGTCAATAGCAGCCTTTTCAAGGCACATACGCACTTAAATCTGTTTATTGATTGTTTTTTATTTTTATTTATGTCTTGCATTCTGACAACAATGCATTTTATTCTGACGGTGCAGCGTTTCCATGCCCTTTCAAAAGTGACTTCAGCCTTGAATGGTCAAACCTGTCAAATCTTTACACTCAAGTTTGTTTCCCCTCCTATCCAGCCTTTTCAATGCCTTCTCACATCAGCAGTGCACAAATACATGCTTTATTTCTCTTTCCTGAGACAAATTTATTCATTGATTTATATAGCTAGCTGTTTATTTAACATTTAAATGCTCCCCCGCCATTAGATACACCTTCCAAGTATTGGCTTTTGCCTTCAGAACCGCTGATAATTCTTTGGAGATTAGATTCAATTCAAGTCCTGGAAACATTCCTTTGAGATTTTAACCCTCATTGACATAATAGCATCCTGCAGTTGCTACAGAATTGCCGGCTGCACGTCCTTGATGCAAATTCTTGTTCCAGCACATCCCAAAGGTGCCGTTGAGTGGATTGACTGAGGTCATTTGAGTAACGTGAACTCACTTTAATATTCACGAAAGCAGATTGAGAGGGTTTGGGTTTTGGGACATGTTTTCCTGGTAGACAAGGACAGCAACAATACTTAGGAAAGACTTATAGTGGGACTGATACTGGGTGCAAAGACTGCCAGGAAAGTATCAACAGCACCACCAACAGCCTGAATCGTTAATACAAAGTAGGATGGCACCATGTTTTTTTTACGCCAGAAGTCGTGAGCCTGTTTGAATTGTAGCATCGGTTTACTGTTCTATCTGCTGCAAACATTTTACATATAGTATATGGTGATGATGCACCCCTATACACTGTATAAAATGCAGGGTTGCACACAATTCATTCATGTTGTCCCAACACAAATCGACTAAGTTGACAAATTTAAGTGGATTGAACATAAAACATTTAAGTTGTCTCACCAAAAACATCAAGAATTGTGTTGTTTCAGCTCATTTTAACAACCCAGGCTCTGTAAGGATATGTACTCCTGTATACATATCTGGAGAGTGCAAAATACATGTCAGGAAATACATGTTTTTTTTCACCAGAGGCCGTTGTGTGCGCTTTTTGAGATCTCAAATTTCTCTCGCGAGTGCCGTTTGCACCTGCTCTTCTCATGTAAATCCACCAGAGGTCGCTGTCGACTGACTAACTAATTGACTGACTGACCGACCGAATAGCCAGTAGGTGGGTGGACACTGATATGCAGCCATGAATTGTGTTTTCTGACATTTATATGTGGCTGATTTAACTCCGGGAATATAAAAAAAGCAAGATTGACTGTGAGCAACAATACTCTATGCTGTGACATTGACATGATGTCCAATTGGTACTAATGGTCTCAAAGTGTTCCAAGAAAATATGCCCCACACCATTACACCCCCACCACCAGCCTAAACCGTCGATACAAGACAGGATGGATCCATTCTTTCATGCTGTTGATGCCAAATTCTGACCCTACCATCCGAATGTCGCAGCAGAAATCAAGACTCATCAGACCAGACAAGGTTTTTCCAATCTTCTATTGTCCAATTTTGGTGAGCCTGTGCGAATTGTAGCTTCAGTTTCCTGTTCTTAGCTGACAGGAGTGCCACCCGGTGTGGTCTTCTGCTGCTGTAGCCCATCCGCCTCAAGGTTGGACGTGTTGTGCGTTCAGAGATGCTCTTCTGCAAACCTATGTTGTAACGAGTGGTGATTTAAGTTACTGTTGCCTTTCTATCAGATCGAACAAGTCTAGCCATTCTCCTCTGATCTCTGGCATCAGCAAGGCATTTGTGCTCACAGAACTGCCGCTCACTGGGAATTTTCTCTTTGTCTGAGCATTCTCTGTAAACCCTAGAGATGGTTGTGCATGAAAGTCCCAGAAGATCAGCAGTTTCTGAAATACTCAGACAAGCCCATTTGGTACCAACAACCATGCCATGTTCAAAGTCACTTAAATCACCTTTCTTCCCCATTCTGATGCTATATTTATACATAAACATCCAGCTATGCAGAATTTAAGATGGTAGTTTTTAATTGTCAAGATGTCAATGTGATATATTATATGTACAATTATATAGGATGTGATTTTACAGCAAAATTCAACATATTATTGTCATGATATCCAGCGATCCTAACTTCCAGAGATCGCTGGTAGACACACTTTCACACAAGAACTAAAAATCCGCCTACAAATCTCAGCCACAGTGAGTGTATCTGTGCAGTTTAAATAATCTGTGAATCAGTGGTGAGTGGCTACAGCTGTGAGTCTCTAATCAGTGGTGACTTGGAGCAGGTGAGTGTGTGTGTTGCATGACTGGGGATGTAGTTCATAAACAGGCGGATTTGTAGTTCTTGTGTGAAAGTGTGTCTACCAGCGATTTCTGGAAGTTTAGATCGCTGGATATCATGACAATTATCGTAAAAAGATATCTGCAGATCCGTTTTTATCTTTTAAAATATGCCTCAGGATACATGCCAAGATTTACTGTGAGGTATTAATCATGGTTTTAATGATAATGACTATTTGAAATGGTATTATTAACCATCAGAAAATATAATGTGGTTAACTTTGAAACCAGTAATCGTGACAACATTAATTACATTAGCCTTTAGTTAAGTGTTGTGACTTAAATTGATATAGGACAGCAAGAGCGATTTAATTAATGCTTCATTTATTGTTTAAATTGTCATAATGTGAATTTATTTACCTTTGCCTTTATATAGGCTGTTTCACTTTAAGAAAGGTTTTCCTATGATGCTTAGCGCTACTGAAAGCGCGCCTGTAACCATTGGCAACTGACTCAGTGTGAGAAGTGTGTGTTCGGAGTTCGCTCCTGTTTCAGTATACAGCAACCAACTTCAGTAAACAGTTCATTTTCGTTTTAAAACAAGGTTTCCAGTCGTCATTATTGCTGCTAAAAGGATAAGACAGAACATTAAGCAAGCATACCTAATAATGTGATTGCTGAGCATTTCTCACTGTTTTCCTTGCAACACTGTAATAACTAATATTTTTTAAGGTTTCAACTTCTATTAACCTAGATTTATTTAGAAAAAAGACACCATCGACTCTTAATGTTCTCAATTCATATTTCGCCTCCAACAAGGAAACAACCTCTGGTGAGATTGAGGTTGTTATATGTTAGAATTGTCAGTGTTCATGAATACGACTGTATTTCTCATTGTTAACTAATACTTTCTAAAATGGTTGCATCAAAACATCTGAAACTTCATTCTAGAATTATCCAAAGCTAGAAACAAGCTGCCATCTTCCAAACTCAGCTGGTTTTGGCAGAATCTTCCAGCAGGGATTCCTTCAACAAAGACTTCTTGGCATTTCACCCTTCTTCAGATGGCTGGTAAGTCCTCAAGAGTATAGTTATTTTGAGTCGTCAGGAGTCGGTTGTATTATTCATGTGAGACTTCATTTAGGCTGAGTCTTATCGTTGTCATCCGTGACTTTTTCTCTTGAGCTCGGTGTAATCGTTCCAGACGTCTGAAATGATGCTTGTAATGGAGGCACTCATAGTTTTAGTCATGCAATCAGTCAGGCAGATCTCACATAGTTTATTCATACCTGTCAAAACGACGTCTGTCTTAAATTAGACATACAGTGTATAATCATTGAGTTATAGTGCGTCATTCATCGTCCTTGTCCTTCCCAGGCTCTTAGCTGGAAGTGTTTTTGGAGTTCACTTTGAGTGGTGTATCATTAATTTGGACAGAAAAGCTACAGAACTGTGCTATTTTGCCATGTACGTGTTATCAGTAGATAGGTAGTTCACATGAACAATGGTGTTGGTTAGCTTTGCCCAATTAGCTCATGTCTACACCATCTAGATGAAATTCCAGTTTCTCCATTTATATCTGTTCAAAGGTAGCAGTGTTTCTGGCCTAATCATTTATTTTATATGGTTTGATATATTACACAATGGCTCTCTCAGGACAACACTAGTCACTCACAGACTTTACTAATTTCTCACAGGAATTCATTAGTCTCTCACAGGACATCAAAACAGCCCTGACTCCATTGTGGATTCAACCAAAGCTAGGAACAAGCTGCCATATTCCAAACTCAGCTGGTTGTGGCAGTATTTTCGAGCAGGGATTCCTTCAACAAAGACTTCTTGGCATATCAGCCTTCTTCAGATGGCTGGTAAGTCCATATATAATTGGGCATAGTGGTTTGTTTGCCATAGTAACATTTTTGCCATGGATTTTCAATCAGGTTTAGGTCAGGACATTCATAAGGACATTTCATTATTTCAGCATTTTCAGCTTGAAGGATCTGAAGGATCTTTTGCTGTGCAGAGTGAACTTCCGATCCAAATTCATGTCCACACCATCTGTCTACACTAGGGGTGACTAATCCTACTCCTGGAGATTGACCGTCCTGCAGATTTCAGTTGCAACCCATATCAAACACACCTGCCTGTAATTATCTAGTGCTGTTTAGGTCCTAAACTGGACCGAAAACTGGAGGGATCCAAAAGTGTTCTCTAATTTGGATCAGTTGTTCATTTTCAAATGTCCCATTTAAGTTTCTTTGAGCTTGAGAATATATGCAAATCATGAAATAGGCTTAATGTCCGGTTGAGATGGAACATTGAGTATGGGGCCTGCTTTATTTTTTCCATCATTCCCTCATAGCAAACTAACTGTAAGAGGGGCGTAGTTAAGAATATTGTGGCTGAAGAACCGCTACTCTTTGACTTTGATTAAAGATTACGAAACATTTTTTTTCCAGTGGATTAACTTAATAACAATTAGCACTATCAAAATAAACATTGTACATTTTGATATCAAGCTTTAAAAACTGCTCTTTTACTCTACACTTCTTAAGTAAACTAATTTATTACACCATCTATCATGATCAAAGACGTTGATCATCAGCATTGTTAATGCTTTAATGTGGAAACTTTTTTCATCAGGATTTTTTTTCAACATTTTGAACAGGAATGATGATTGAATGACATTTTATACCATATAAATCTCTTTGATCAGAAGTCAGAAATGTAACATAATATTCAACCAAAGCTCATACATTCTATCAACAGTTGCAACTAAATAACTCATTTGAAAATGAACACATTACAAGAATAATTATACACTCGCTGGCCACTTTTTTAGGTACACCTATCCAACTGCTGTTAATACAAATTTGTATTAATCACATGGCAGCAACACAATGCATTTAGGCATGTAGACATGCTCAAGACGATCTGCTGCAGTTCAAACCGAGCATCAGAATGAGGAAGTAAGGTGATTTAAGTGACTACAAATGTGGCATGGTTGATGGTGCCAGACGAGCTGGTCTGAATATTTCAGAAACTGCTGATCTACTGGGATTTTCACGCACAACCATCTCTAAGGTTTACAGAAAATGGTCAGAAAATATATCTTCTGATGGCTACTTCCAGCAGGATAACGCACCATGTCATAAAGCGTGAATCATCTCAGACTGGATTCTTTACATGACAATGAGTTCACTGTACTCAAATGGCCTCCGCAGTCACCAGAACTCAATCCAATAGAGCACCTTTGGGATGTGGTGGAACGGGAGATTCATATCATGGATGTGTAGCCGACAAATCTGCAGCAACTGCATGATGCTATCATGTCTATATGGACAAAAATCTCTGAGGAATATTTTCAGTACATTGTTAAATCAATGCCATGAAGGATTAAGGCAGTTCTGAAGGTAAAAGGGGGTCCAACACGATACTAGTAAGCTGTGCCTAACAAAGTGGCCGGTGAGTGTATTTTAGCATTAGAAATACTACTGTGACTAAAGAACTTGATTAGATTAAACATAACAGGAACATAAACTATTATTTTACAAGTCAGTCCTGTTTGTTTAGGAAAGCTGTGGCACAAACATGAATAAATTTGGTGGCGCTCTATTAAATTTGTTACCCACAATATACATCAACTAAAGCAGTCTGCTTAATGGAAGTGTGTTAATGGAGAACGAGGTCTGTCTAGATATTATAAAAGAGTGATTAGAGGACTCTCGTTGTGTGGCATTTTAAAGTGACGGATAGAAAAACAGTTCTTGGAAAGGCCAAGCACCCCTGCTTCCATTAAACACCAGCCGCCGCGAGAACCAAAATAATGTTCAGTGTGCGAATTAAAGCCGTGACACACATCAGTATATCCCGTTTCCCGAACGCCACCAATATACGAGCATGCACACCCACACCAATCTAAATGCAAACACGGCCATGTTTAAAATGCTGCCGTTCAGCTCCCTCAGATCAAATATGCTGATACGTTCTACAAGAACGCTTCGAGAAGGGACAGTTTTTTCCCCTAAGCCCTCTCTCGCTTCCTCACAAAAGAAACAGCACTCGCATTTACACACGCACGACACATCGCTGACAGAACGGAACATTTAAATAGATTTGAATAGGAAACGAGAGACTTCAGAATTAGCGCCATTGTTCTCGGAAATCTCCATGGCAACTTCATTCACCTGTTTTCGAAAGCTGTTGTCCGGTTCTCAGGGGGGGACATGTGCATTATGTCCTATGTGGAAAAATGCTCATATCAGCGTTGCTGTCTTTCATGCGCAGGCACGGTATAGAGAGAAAGTGACAAGCGCAATTACGAGCCACTCAAAAATCCATCACAGCCTGTACTGGGCCGGAATGTGGGAAATTTCCACATGAAAAAATGTCAAACAGTCCTTTATGCTGTTACAACCTCTCGTGAGGCCAGCTGATGCTGTAATGTATGAAAAGTGGCATGCACTATGGTAATAGCGTGCAATCGTATTGAGTAAAGATGTGCAAAGGTGCACATTTTTAGTCAAGTTGCAAATCGATGGGTTTTAATACTGGCTGATTTAATGTGGAAAACGGTTTATGGTTTTCAGTGGTGTAAAGTAACTAATTACAAATACTCTGCACTACTGTAATTGAGTAGTTTTTCTCAGGAATTGTAATTTACTGAGTAGTTTTAAAAATATGTACTTTTATGTTCCCTTGAGTACATGTTTAGTGCAGTATCGGTACTTTTACTCCACTACTTTCCTTCACCCTGCAGTCACTACTTTATTTCTTTCTTGTCTATGGTCATTGTCTAAAGTAGACAAAGCAGTCCTGTGATTCAATGAAATAAATCACATCATACTTAACAACCTTAAGACATGAGCGCTTTATAAATGCAGCAAACCTTTTGGAAACATTAAAAATGTCCTAGAAGATGTCCAAAATCTGCACACGCAATGATCCAGAGACTGTTTATAGACTGCATGTGACTGAAAATGATGAATGTCGACTGTATGATGACTGAAATCACCAAACAGTCTTAAACAATCACTAAATAGAATGAATGAAAAATGGAAGGAAGGGCCAAATAAAAGGAAGGACCGAACAAGGAATGGAAGGAAGGATCGAAGAACCAAATAAATGAAGGAAGGATGGAAGGAAGAAAACTAATGAAGGAACGAACGATTGAACGAAATAATGAACAAAGGACCTAATGAAGGAACAAAAATATGAAAGAATGCGCGAACAAATGAAGGGAGGAAAGAAGGAAGGACCAAATGAATGAAGGAAGAATTAAAGGAAGGACTAAACAAACTAAGGAAGGAAGGAACGAACAAACGAATGAATGAACAAAAGGACCTAATGTAGGAAGGAACAAAAATATGAAGGAACGAACGAGTGAAGGAAGGAAGGAGGGAACAAATGAATGAATGAAGGAGAGAACAAAGAAATAATTGAAAAGGTTGGAAGGATCGAACCAAAATAGGAAGATCCCGAAATGCACAACATATTGTTTGTGGAGGGATGTGTAAACGTAACGTTCTGTAAACGCATCAACTTTTCACAGCGTAATACTCACTACTCACTACTCTTGAGTACTTCTAAAAGATACTTCTAAAGGTCTTTTTACTCACACTTTGAGTAATATCTACAACAGATTCTTTTACTCTACTTGCACTACAATTTTAGGCAAGTAATGGTACTTTTACTTGAGTATGATTTTTCAGTACTCTTTCCACCACTGGTGGTTTTTGAAGCAATCAGAACTCCTTAATTCAGATTAAATGTGACCCTAGACCACTGGCGACCCGAGGGATTCCAAAATTGTGAGGATCAAAGAGGAAAACAGTGGTCCACACTATTAAAGCAACTAAAAATAACAACAACTGAGTCTCTTGTCAGAATAACCACCATTACAATCTAATTAATACATATTAAACCTCTTTAATATTCTTAAATACACATGCTGAATCACTGATTTGTGTGAGTCAAAACTTAGTCTAAACCCAACGGTCATTGGGAAATTAGCAAATCGCACTAAATTATACGAATGAGATACGAATACGAATTAGCCACTAAGTCAAAAAGTTACGAATTGCGGTGAGATTCTGTTGCTATATGGTATGTATAAAAAATGCTGGCATTAGCTTGAAATATAACGGTTCACTTTTTTAAACTTTACCATTTTTAGTAAACCTAAAAGCGCTGTTTGACCTAAGATGAAATTTATTAAAGAGTTTGCCTATATTGGATTTTAATATTATTGGGATTTTAAAAAGTATTGAATCAAGCAAATGAGTTTCTATTAAATTACTTTTCCTATAAAGTAATTTAAATACAAGTTTAATGATGTAATTAGTAATTAAATTTCAAAAGCAACTTACCCAACATTGCCTGTGACATTTTACCCTGGTCACCACTGTTGTAACTGCTGGTGATTTATTATACTGTGGCTCTGCGGTCACTATGAGCTATGATGAAGATTCGTTAGAGCAGTGGGCTGTGGACAGCACACAGCAGGTCAGAGTTCAGTATTTATGACTTTTTATTATGTAATCACTACAATACCATGTGAAAGTGTACCCACGAGGTGTGCTTTTTTCAAGATCAAAGTTATAAGGTACCGTCTCTTAAAAATTAGTACTTTAATTTGTCTTCAGCTTTTCCCATTTTGAACACTACTGACTGAAAGGTTGTATAACTCAGTGCTTCATTTTCAATATTTATAAATAAGACCACGTCACAATGCCAAGATAAATCAAAAATCATGAAAATATCACTTTCGTTTTCGTTTACAAAGTATTTAGCATCTCCAATTATATTACGGTAAACAACTATTAGCAGTTTTAATATTCATGTTTATGCTTAAAAAAAGTATGTGTGGAAAAAAAAATCAGGAGATCTTGTTTATCCACATGTTGACCCATATAGTTGCAACCCCACCGCAGACAAAGAGCATGCATTCATCTTTTGTATGATGCGTTATGTGATTGTACACCTCTTAAACCCTTTTCCCTTCGGTACGTCCATTTTTAGCATGTTTAAATTGATTTGGCGTCAACAAGGAATGACACGGCATGGCATTTGAGCTCTAGCGAGGTTCATAACAGTTATTAGAACGACCAGGAACACCTACTGGAGAGAGCACAGGGGTGCGAACATGGTGATAATGTGAACAGGACATCAAGGCTTTTACATAAGCTCCTTTCTTGTTTTTTCTTCTTTTTATGAGTACAACATGCTAGAAAGGAAAATAAGTTGCTCTCGCTGACTTTTTGTTTTTAGCTTGATATAGTTCAGCTTTTATTTAAATTGTTTTAAATTGATATTGTTAAAAGATTAGTTCACCTTTAAACATCTTGGAAACACAAATTGAGATGTTTTAAATGCAATCTGAGAGCTCTCTCATCCTTCATAGACAGCAATAGTCTGAGACAGCACAGAAAAGATCCAAAAGGATGGTTATAATTTATTTTGGATATTATGTATATTTTTAAAGAGATTATTTATGCTTCTTTAAAGAAAACATTAAGACCGTGAGTTCAGTTGTGTTGCTGCATGGTGTTAATATTTATATTACACACATTTTTTTCCCCCTTTGGTTTTGATCATTAACAATACTCACCTTGTGTAAATAATTTTATTGTGTATATGTAATAGTCTGGAGCACAAACCCCTAAAACTAATAGCTTATTTTTAGTACTTTACAGAAGTCACAAGTGTTTTGTTTTGTTTTGTTTTGTTTTGTTTTTTTATTTTATTGCTTGTTTGTTTGTCTGGATATCTGATTATTTATTATGTATTAATTAAATTAATTAATTAACTCATTTAAATTTATTTTATTTTATTTTAATCAGTTATTCATTAATTTTTTATTGTTTTATTATTTTATTTTATTTTAATTATTTTATTTATTTATTTATTGTATTTGATTAAAGTAATTAAATAATTTTATTTATACTTTTTATTTAATTTTAATCAATTAATCATTTATTTATTTAATTGTATTTAATTTTAATTAGTTAATCCGTCTATTTTATTTATTTTTATTTTATTTATTTCATGTTTTAATTAAATTTATTTAACTAATTTAACTTTAATTTTAATCAATTATGTATTTAATTTTGATTAGTTAATTTATTCATTTAATTGCATTTAATTTTAACTAGTTATTTAATCCATTTATTTTATTTATTTTTATTTTATTTTTACGTTTAAATTAAATTTCATCAATTAATTAACTAATTTAACTTTATCAATTTATTTATTTTATATAAATTAGTTAATTAATTTTCTTTATTTATTTAATATTTTTAAATTTATTTATTAACTAATTTGAACTATTTTATTTTAATAAATTAATAATTAATTTCTTTAATATCAATTAGTTAATTTATTTTATCTGGTTATTTATTTAATATTTTTAATTTAAATACTAATTTAACTATTTAATTTTAATCAATTAATGTTTTTTTATTTAATTGTATTTAATTTGAATTAGCTAATTAATTAATTTTATTTGTTTTTATTTCATTTTTTTAATTAATTAACTAATTTAACTTTATTTAATTCTAATCAACTATTTATTTATTTTATTGTATTAAATTTGAATTAGCTAACAAATTCAATTTTGAATTTTATTTATTTACTTTTTTCATATATCCATTGACTTCCCTTGCATTATATGAATCACCAAAGACCATGCTTTTTGCTAAACATCCAAAATGACACTACCTAAATGTTCTGCTGAAGAAAAAAAAGCCAAACACTTCTTAAAGCATGTATAGATGAACAGCAAACTCTCGTTCACTCAGTCAGCCATTCCTTTAAAAAATGCACCGGCTGTTTCAAGAAGCACTAAAACGACTAATGCGCTCAGCTCTAGTGCACTTCATAGGAACGATTTCTGATTTTTAGGTGGATTTACTGTGAAACAGCGTAAGCACAGCATGCTGTCAAGCCTGCTAATTAAAGCACCGCCACTAAAAATATCAAAAACTTGTCGACCATCATTACCCATCCGTATCCATTAGCAAGCTCACAGCTCCAACTGTCCATGAAACACCTTCCAGGAACTCTCTTCGAGCCACGGCTCTCTCATTTGCATGAATATTTGATCCATTTTCTCAAGGATCATTCGGCAAGCACCTTGAGCACCTGCCATGTTTGAACAATGTACAAAAGCATTATGGAGACAAGTGTTTGTGTGTGCGCGCGTCCCCATGAGGAAGGATTGTTCAGCGCCGTGCTTTTTTTTTAATTGCGGCATTTATTATGCTCAAGGACAGAGATGTCACTCTTCGGCTGTTTAACATGGAGCCTGGGAATACAAGCGCTCACGAGAGCTTCTCAATCAAGAAATTAATTGGCAGGTTTTAGGCTTGCGGCATGCTCGGGATTCATCTCCGTCCTGGGCCTGCGTCGCGACGGGACGGGAATAGCTCGCAGGCGATTGTCAGCTGTGTTTAGTGCTGGGGATGTTACTGATGGAGCTATGATTGGAATGACAATGGAGATGCTGAAAAATCATCAATAGCTTCCGCGCTGTCTGATTGGCTGCCGCTCTCCCTGCTGACGCTCTGGATGGTGCAGTGAGAGGCATCTGCTGGAAGACACATCTGCACTCAAAGTAAACACCGGGTTTAAAGCGGTTTCTATTGGAGATGGAAAATCCTTTATTGATTCGCTGATTGGTTATGTCTGTTCTAGAATTACGGTAATACAGTTGCAGTCAGCAGGGCCATGCACACGGGGGCTGCAATCCACATTGCAGTCAGTAGGGATTGGTATCGTTAAGGTTTCAATGATATTATTACTTTTATCGATACTACTTATCGGTTTGGTACTTTAACGGTTCTCTAATCCAGTGTTTCTCAACTGGTGAGTCGCGGGAACATTTTTAGTGGGTCGCGGAGTGCGTGGTCAAAAAAAAAAAGAAATAATAATAATTTATTTTGCTTATACCGGACTTTTATTTTGAAATGCGCGCGACAACAGTTCAATTTAGTACGGTAACTGAACATTTCTCTACCCTAACCACTGTTTACAGTATTTGTCGTTTTTACTTTTGTAATATTTCTATAATTTGATACATTTTGTTAAATGACAGCAATAAAATATTGTTTATTTGTAAGTCTTTGTGATTTTCTTATGATTTATCTGTCACTGTATGTTAACAAACAAATTAATTATAATTTCTGAAATTATAGTTCCTAAAAAATTGGGTCGCGGCTTGATGACCATGTAAAAACGTGGGTCCCGTGGCCAAACCAGTTGAGAACCACTGCTCTAATCGGTACTTTTTGTGTTTTTTTTTAATAAAAAAATGTAAAAACACAAAGACCATTGAACAGAATAAACAACACTTTAGTTTACAATTACGTTTTTAACGTAAAATAAAACGAAACCAATAATTGTAAAACAAATAAAAAAAAATTTCCCTGTAAGGTTCGAAGGAAAAAGACTTTTAATCATTCTTTTGGAGAAGTCGGGGCCTTTCTTGGTTTATTGTGCTCCCTGCAGTTAAAACTACCCTATTTGAGCTGCAAAATGCCGTACCCATCCCTAGCAGTCAGTGGTCTTCTAAAAGTGCTGACAACTTGTGCTAATTATCCACGTTCTTCGGATTTGAATGTCTAATCAAAATCTAATATAAATAACAATTTTCTATTATAAATAACAATTTTCAATTTTTATAACAACTGGAAAATTTGTTTAGCAAGAACCCACCCACTTAGTGGCCCTTTTTTTTTTTTTGGATTCGGGCCACTGCCCCTCAAAATGTCTGTGCACGGCCCTGGCAGTCAGAATTATTAGCCCTCCTGATTTATTAGCCGCCCTGTCGTTTTTCTAGATATTTTTCAACAGTGTTGGTTGGGTAAGCTACTTGAAAAATGTGGTGAGCTAAGCTATTAGCTACTATACTCATGACCTGTTTACACTAACCCATTTTAGATTTAAAATGGCGTTTCAGAATGAAAACAATCCACATCCACTCTGCCGTTTCATCAAGCGTTTCTGAACAGATCTCCATCCACACTACACCGCTGAAAACGCACATCACGTGACCAGGAACACCTACTGGAGAAAGCACAGGGGTGCGAACATGGTGATAATTTGAACAGGACATCAAGACTTTTACGTATGCTCCTTTCTTGGTTTGGTTTTCTTTCTTTCTGTTTTTAAAGTTGAGTACAACATGCAGGAAAGGTTAAGTTAAGAAAAATAAGTTGCTCTTGTTGACTATTTTTTAAACTTGATATAGTTCAGTTTTTATTTAAATTGTTTTAAATTGATATTGTTTAAGGATCAGTTCACCTTCAAACATCTTGAGAACACAAATTAAGATATTTTAGATGTAATCTGAGAGCTCTCTCATCCTCCATAGACAGCAATGGTCTGAGACAGTGCAGAATAGGAACCAAAAGCTTGGTTATAATTTATTTAATATATTATGTTCATTTTTAAAGAATGAAAGAAGAACACACTACACCGCTGATAACGCACATCACGTGACCACACACACACACTCTGGCATTCACTGCAGAATATGCGCACATCTGAGCTTTACCATACTAAATCTATCCAAGAGGTATCATGACAGAACTAACTTTATCAATTTTTTATTTTATTTTACTAAATTGTACCTTTAATATGTCCTATGGTGTGACATAGCACAAATTGAGGAAAATAAATAAAATATATACTAGGGCTGTGATATATGGAGATCATATTGTGATTTATTTATTTACTTATTTTTAATTATTTATTTTTTTTGGAACTAATATTGCGGCGGTTCATTCCGCTGTGGCGACCCTGATTAATAAAGGGACTAAGCCGAAAAGAAAATGAAATGAAATGGAACGAATTTTGCGATTGTGATTTTATTTGCGATTTTGGCAACTGTTTTTGCTTTTTCAAACAAGCTACATACATGCATTTTAAATGTATTCAGTGCACAAGTGCATAACAAAACATTTCATAAAGAAATAACATAGTATTAAGTTTAATAAATAAAACTGTAGTAAAATTGTCTTTAAAACAGACAACATAAAATAAATTAAGATTATCTAACCTCAACTCTAGTTAAACACATACTGTACACAGTAGTACTTACTGCTTGATGAACAAAACTGTAATAGATTGTCTTAAAAACAGACAACATGAAAAAATAAAGATGAACTAACCTCAACTCCAGTCATGACAATAAATAAAAACTAACGTAAATCAAAACCATCTATTTGGTTCTCCCGCTCAACTTCATCGTGCACAGAGTGAGCTCTAATTGGTTAACATCTTTCTGCCGCTCAGCTTAGCTGTAATTGCCCGGTGTGCTGCGTCAGCTCTGATTGGTTATATTAAAATTATGCGCACAAGAACGTAAACAAAAATCAAAATAAGTTAATAGATAAAATTGCAGCCTTTGTGATTTAGAAATTGCAAGTGCTTAAATCGCGGTTTTTTTTTTTGCGATTGCGATAAATTGCACAGCCCTAATATATACAAATAGAAATTTGTCTTTATTGTTGGACGCCTATCTTCAAGTATCATCGACTATTTGTACGTTTTTTCTACATGACTTGTTGGACTTGTTGTTCCAAATAAAAGCTGAATATGTGAAAACTTCTGAGACAAAAACTTTAGAGGTGTAGGTCTCGAATGTGGTCCTTCACTTAATTAAAGTTTTCTGCGTAATTGGCGATTTAAAGTGGACCTATTATGCTCCTTTTTGTCAAATAAGATGTAAAATAAGTCCCTCAAGTGTGTATGTGAAGTTTCAGCTCAAAATACCCCCACAAACAATGTTTTATAACTCATTAAAACTGTCTCTTTTATGCTTTGATCTTAATTTAGCCATTTTGGTGACTGTCACTTTAACTTCAAATAAGATTGTGCTCTCTTTTCAAAAGAGGGCGGAGCTACAAATGCTGTGTCAGCATAGTGGCAGATTCAAATACAAGAATAACCTCCTGATCGACACTAATGGGCGGGGCTTCCCCCTCCTATGATGCGTACAATGGGGCAATGTTAATTAAAGTGTTTCTGCAGACTGTTCCTATGAAGTGTGATTATAAAAAATAAAATTGATTAATTTTTATCATTAGTAGCTGGTTGTATACACAGCCTGTCACCACACAAATGTGTTTAAACCCCTGATAAAAGTGATTTTTGCCTGATAGGTCCCCTTTAAAACTTGAATATAGTGTCAGTGGACATGGTTTATATTGAGTTGAAATTATATAAAATATAAAGAAATTATTGCTAAATTGTTTCAATTCATTCAAATCAAATGATTTTAAATGATGACAATGTTAATTATATTTCTTTTTGTCAACAACCCATATGGTAATACAGTACATGCAAATGGATGCACTTAGAACTAGATTTTAACAAAACAAATATTTTTTTTCTTTCTTTTTTTTTTGCAGTCTAGCCTGTTGAAATACAAATTGTGCCGTTTTGCAACACTCCATCCTAAATAACAGCGCTAAACCATCGGCTCTCTAGGGAATGGCTGTATCTTAGATCTCAAAGTCCCAGCTCTTAGCGATTTATCCGCAGATAAAACGGCACTGCTGCAGCCAAATATCCCCGATTTCTTCGAACGGTTTGCTGCCGTTTCTCTTCTGACAGAATATAAGATTAAATAATAATAAACCTCGGCCTATTTACTCCAGCCCGATGTTTACTTTGGAATTTATAAAAAGCCAGCCGACTTTCGAGTTGTGAATCACTTGATCTGGAGGTGAACACGCGGTAAATGTGTCCTCAAACAGACTGTAAATCTTGTAAGGGGGAGTTTTGAAGTAAAACAACCTCAGCAGTTTTGAGTATTCTGCATCAGTAAGCAATAAAAGCCAAGGAGAGAAAAAAAACAGGCGTCTTGCTGAATTGATATCTACCCCCCGCCCCCCTTTCCTCGACGAAACTTTAATCAAGAGCTTTTAGGTGTGAGACTCGGAGCTGTTATCCTGAAATGATGTTTGTTTCATGGAGCCTGTTTATATGGAAATCCAAATGAGACTTTTGTGGATCATTTACATGCCAGTCAGTGTGTTCCCCCTAAAACTTGACTAGATATTTATCATTTAAGCAGACTCCTGTATGCATTTACAGCCTTTCTAACACAGCGAAAAGACCAAAATATTAACGACATCATCTTCTGCTTGGAAATGGGGACAAATTATTCTCCAACAAAGTCTTTTTAAGTCTTTAAGTCAAAAAATATCCCCGATCTTGTGCCCACTAACAGAAGTAAGTAGTAAATTATGTACTGTAATACCTACAGTATCCTGAACAGATGCTGTGGTGGTCATGGAGGAGTGGAGAGCGTGAGACTGATTCCTGAAAGACCCCAGTGACAAACGAGTCTCCGCATTGATCCTGTGGGCCAGCCTGAACACCCAGCGGTGACATACTCACACCTGCAGCTTCTACATGATGGACGTCCAACGTTCTCCAGCCTCCGCCGCCTATACTACAGTTCTGCACAAAAAGTTTGGCCAGAGGAAAGATGGTCGAGTCCAACTGAGCCTGGCTTCCCTCGAGATTTTTTCCTTCACTTTCATCAATTGGTGACGTTTGTTCCTCGCCACTGGATTGCTTGGTTTTGGGACTTGTGGGGCTGCACATCGTGAGAATGAGAATGAAATCACACTAAACTGAACTCTGTAAACTGGACTGACACAGTTTCAAATTGGTTGTTTTTGCGTTATTTCGATCAAATTCGTTCTTCCGGTTTGAAACGACTTTTTGAAGCTGCGTCACGCCGATGAGATCCATGCGTGTGTCCAGCGTGGAGAGTGGACGTCTGTGCCGGCCAGTGCATCGTGACGTCTCTGAGTCTGCGGCATTAATTCTTGAGAAAGACTTGGCTCAAACCAATTAGCGCGCTCTATTGTGTATGCGGCGCAACTTCATTAATATTCATGATCGCTTCGAAGATCGATTGTACCTGTTGCAGTGTTCAGACGGCGGAGAGACGCCACGGTGTGTTGCCAAAACAAGTGGAAGAAGAAGAATTGTTTGGAGACACAGGTCGTCAGTGTTGTGTTTATGTGCTGCAACAAAGGTTTTGTTTTCATTTCCCCACTATGAGAGCGCAGCTGGACTCCCACGCGCGCAGCAGAAATGCATTTGATGAACTTTTTTTTTCACCCGAGAGCTTTCCGCATCTGGAAATGGTGAAATCCGGATTTGCCGCTCGTCTCCTTTTAAAAAAATACACAGCTGCAGTTCATGTTGATTGTTCTGTCTTTGGTGAGTACGCGATCTGTGCTCTTTGTTTTTGTTTATTCAGATGGGAAAGTTATTTTCATCAGCAGTACTGTTTTAGTGTTTATAGACAGACCTTAGTCAAAATGATTAGAACTGTTACTAAGTGTACAGCACGCTAACATTACTACAGTATTATAGACTGAAAGATCTGCTGATCTGTCGATCTGTCAATGCTGCTCTCCGAGTGTAAACATATAAACACCGCCGCATTTTATGACAGGATAGTGTATACACACACGCAGTGGTGTAAAGTAACTAATTACAAATACTCAAATTACTGTAATTGAGTGATTTCACTCAAGAGATGTACTTTACTAAGTAGTTTTAAAAACGTGTACTTTTACTTTTCCTTGAGTACATTTTTAGTGCAGTATCGGTACTTATTCCACTACTTTCCTTCAATCTGCAGTCATTACTTTATTATTTCTCATCTGTGGGGATAAGAAGAATCAGTCCTGTGATTCCTGTCCAATCAAATTGCACACAGAAGGTAAATCACATCATAATGACACCTCAAGACATGGGCGATTTATAATTGCTGCAAACTGTTTGGAAGCATTAAAAGTGTCCAAGAAGATGTTTAAAATCTTTACATGCATTGACCCAGAGACTGTTTAGATGCAGGTCACTAATGAGAAGATGACAGATGTTTACTGTATGATGACCCAAATGGCCTTAAACAATCAGCAGACACAAGACGTCAACATGACGTTAGATTGATGAAGTACCCTAACATAATAATGCATTTTGTCCAAAAATGAAAATCAGGTTGATGTCAGAACTCAACGTCCGACCTAAAATCAACCAAATATCAATGTCTAATGATGTTACAACTTGATGTTGACGAGGCTTCAACTTGACCACTATCTATCAGACGTTGGATTTTGGTTGCCATATTTGATGAATAAATGTCAATAATTGACGTCAATATGACGTTGGTCTAAGATGTTGGCTTGATGTTGGATTTTGGTTGCTTTCCAACACAACCTAAAAATCAACCAAACATTAACGTCATTTGGCTTCATTGCTGGACATCAAAATAACATTGTCCTTAGACGCTGGCTAGACATTGTATTTTGATCACCTGACATCACAAACCAAATCTAACCTAATATTAACATCATATGACGTTGTGTGCCTGCTGGGCAATAACTAAATGCACTACAGAATGTTATGTTTACACACACATGCACAAATTACATGTAAACGCATCAGCTTTTTTACAGCGTAATACTCACGACTCACTACTCTTGAGTACTTTTGAAAGGTCTACTTTTTACTCATACTCTGAGTAATATTTACAACAGATACTTTTACTCTATTTGCACTACATTTTTAGGCAAGTAATGGTACTTTTACTGGAGTATGATCTTTCAGTACTCTTTCCATCACTGCACACACGGCTTTCTGGCGCTACCTACCGAGATCATAAGTTACCGAGAAATGCGGAGGTTTTTTATTTCTCAAACACTCCATTATAAACGCACTCTTAGCAGTTTCTCGCATCTCGTTTGTCACGGGGGCATGCAAGTAATGTTACTGGATTAAAGTGAAAGTGCCGTTAAAGTTGACAAATTAATAATTTGGCAAATAATTAGACTACTGATGTCCATGTAAACACAGTCACTGTCTTTCTCCTCTGCGTTTGTGTTTGTGTGATGTTGTTTGAAAATCAGCGCATGCACAAATGGAAACTCCCATTTTTATGCAAAACCTTCCCTCTTTCCCTCCCCCGACACTCCCACCTAAACCGAGCTGGACACACCCACTTTCCTGAGCTTTTCCAAACTAGAGGTGTGAAAACACCCTGCTGAGACAGGGGGGTTTCGTGGCCCTTTAAGTTATAAGCGTTACTACTTGTAGCGACGCTACTGCCCAACACTGGTAATTTGTTGTGCTTTAAAAATTTGATCAACGACTGTGAACGGACCGCACAATCTTTCTAAAAACATAAAAGCTCAAGTCTGACTCGGTGTTTAGTACTTTTTATTGTTACAAATCAATTTCCTTCTTTAGCTTTACAGACGAATTTGAATTTCGTCTCATCTCATATTTGATGAGGTTTACATCGTTAAATTTGCATGTAAATGAAGCAAAAGGACTGAAACAGATACAGTGAAATGCCTGGAGGAATTTTAGGCAGCAATAGCTGGTAAAGTTTCTAACTCTTATTTTGGCTCAGTGAAAAAATGTTTTGATGAGTAGCTGCCATTGTGATCCATTAGCACTTACAGTATGCTACAAATGCGAAGTGGCCCTGAACACCTCCAAAAGTGCTTTGAGTGATTGGATGACGAGACTCATTGAGCCCCATTTGTGCCTGTATTTATAGCTGACCACTTGTGAATGGATTCCAGGTGTAAATGAGGCCATACTACTGCATTGTTGGGAAAAATGGAAGACGTTGTTTGAGTTTAAGACCATTTTTCATGTGAGGCTCAAAGCTCAGCTGAACATGGATACAGAAATTTAGCTTCAACTGGTGTGGATGTTTAATTAAGCTCTGCGGGATCGATTGCAAAATTACTTTTCAACTATTAAACGAACAGCTCACCTAAAGAGATTTTCTCCTGCACCTGATGAGGATGACCCAAAAATGAAAATGTATGGCATTTACTCATCCTCAATTGGTTTCAGACCTTTATGAGTTATTTTATTTTGCCAAACATGAACTAAAAAGAAGATACACAGTGTATATTTTTTTTAAACGCTGGTAACCTGTAACCATTAACATCCATAGTAGGAGGGAAAACACACTAAAGTTTTTACGGTGTGTTTCAAAGCAACATCATAGTAAAAAAATTGGGGGAAAATGAGAGATATTCATATAAACTCTGAACAAGGCTCATTATACAGCTCAAATCAGTGTTGATTCAGTTCAATAAATGTTTGAAGTTCATTATGAATCGATGTTGATTCAGTTCAGTTCAATAACAGTGTCAGTCTTGCATAATTCATCATCCATAAAAAAAGTCGATTCAGCTATAAAGCAGCTCTACAGAAGACAATAATGCTGTAATTTAGCTCATATTATTACAAATTTTGTGCAGTGAAATCAGTCAAATATAAGGAGTAGTTTTATACCAAAATAAATGTTTGCTGTTAATACACGTTGCTGTTTTTTCTTCTTCAGCAGAACATTAAAGAAGAATTTGAGTTGAAATGTGGTCCTTGGTAATTCATAAAAATTAAAGTCAGTGGTCTATATTTTCATTTAGTCATTGAGCAAGTTCTTTTGTCCAGAGTGCTTTGTTATTGAGGAGGCATTCAGCAATTCAAGAAGAGACAATACACACTAGTAGTGCTAATGATAGAAAGAAACTGTTAGTGCTCAGAGAGTTAAGTTAAGGGGGGTGTTTTTCTCTCTTTTTTCTTTTTTAAGAGAGAAGAGTGTTTCTAGAGGTGGTTTGTCAAGCCCACTCACCTGTGTAAATGTAAACTTTATAAATGTTTTTTTTTTTTTTTTAAGAGATATGAAGTGATTGTAAGAAATGATATTATGTTGCAGGGGTATATTTTTGCCTAAAGGCTAATATACATTTTATGGGTCAAAATGGCTATTTCATTTATGCCCCAAAAACCCCATTAAAATGTTAAGTAAAGCTCATTTTACATGAAGATATTGGAAATATCCTACCATAAATATATTGAATTTTTGGTTGGTAAAATGCATTGCTAAGAATTTCATTTGATCAATTTTTAAGGTGCTTTATGTACATTTTGACTTTTCTAAAACATACCATAATATGTGTGCAGATATTTCAGAAAGATGCTAAGTGAACGTACTTGTTTATCTGAAAAACAATGCTGAAGTCAGTCTTCGAAAATGTGCTTTCTGTGCCAAAACGTCTGTCTTTGTTTTGTTCCCTTTAATCCATCCAATTCCAGTTTAGCAATTATATTTCAGCACCCCAGATTGCCTTGGGAGAAAACAGCGTAATTCATTCATCCAGTCAGTGATCAAAATGCAACCTCCAGTGGATAGTAACAGCCTCCGAAATGAGACTCAGATTCAGAGTACCACAGAAGGTGCTTAGTAATTAGCAAATAATATAAATATTATGAACGTAAACATTAGTGAGATGGTTACACTAACTCTGT
Source organism: Danio albolineatus (assembly GCA_903798035.1). Taxonomy (NCBI): domain Eukaryota; kingdom Metazoa; phylum Chordata; class Actinopteri; order Cypriniformes; family Danionidae; genus Danio; species Danio albolineatus. Next base: position 6,292,911 of record CAIGQQ010033255.1, read on the forward strand.
GTAGTACAACACACAGAGTGATGATATTTGCAGTGATCAGCAATTTAGCTGTTTGCACCAGATGAAACTTGACAGAAATTTAAATACAGCCATTCAGAAGCACAGAATAGTGCACTCACTGCACTCCAATGAAATGGTATGGTTTACAATCTAATTATTACATATTAAACCTCTTTAACATTATTAAATGTAGATGCTGAACCACTGATATGTGTTGGTTTGCACTGAGTCACAGTTCTAAAGTTCAATTTCAAACGGTTTATTTTTTAGATCTGAGGTGACCAACCGTCTAGGACGAGTTCGAAAAAGTAGGTCTTACAAACTCATAATTTTAGAAAAAAACGAAACCTTACGATTTTTTTTATTTGGTGTCAATTCGCATTAGCATCAGCCAATAAATGAAGTAAAAAAGAATTTTGAATTTGCCACCTATGGTTCAAAAGTTATTAGCATTTCAAAATTGCAAATTTGGACAATTAGAGGCGCTAAAGAGTATGACTTACAGGGTCCAAATTCGGTCCATTTGAAGAATCCAATGCCCTCTACCCATGTGCCAAATTTCATAACTTTCCTACAAATGGTTATATGGCCTGCCATTCAAATCACAGTGAAAGAAGAAGAATAGCTGCTGCTGTTTTCAATAGTATGGCACTACATGTCATGTGAAATGGCATTCAAACTCATATTACTAGCATTTAACACTGAATAAAGCGCATGAGGTGTACCTGAGGGGATCCTTGTCAGTTTTCTGTTGTTCACCTGCAAGAAATAGAAGTCTTTTCTAAAATATAAATCTCAGGTTCTATTAAACTCCTTTTAATATGGAAAATATTCCTTCTGTTGCGTGCCGTTGTTTTTATTTAGAACACGACTTAAATCAGCCTTTAGGGTTGATAGTCAGGCACAGTCCTGTTGATATCGTCAATCTGGCAACCTGCGCTTGTGTGTTTTGAATCTGAGTGCAATACCAAGTTCAACCAACTTGCATACTGCACCTTTAAGGTAGTTTTTTAATTGTCCAATATGCCATACATCAGTGGAAAGCTATTTATTTAGCTTGTATATGACTTATAAATCTCAATTTCCAAAAATGAACACCTATACACCTTGTCTGAAGGTGAGTCAATCATTTTTTGGTTGAACTGTACGTGTGTCCTATGCATTTATCCCCAAGAAAAGCAAAACCCCAAACTCCCTTTAGGATTATCAACTGAGAAAGCAGGCATAAATCTGTGTGACGTATTTGAGAATGACTCATTCATGAATACTACTCAGCAAGAGTACAAAACCAGATCAATTAATCCATCAAAAACAGTGATTAGCTCGCAACACTTGCTAATGGGAGACTGGTGTCAATTCTCAGTCACTATTCTTTTATTGAAACATCACTATTTCTTCCCTATAAGCGTTAAGTGGTCCGCATATGTAGTGCTTTTTCATTCGCGAAGCAGCTAAGTGCTTGGGTTTGTGAAGCAGCAGGAGAAGGAGGGAGAGAAAATGTTTCTTGCGCCCTGCAAGACGTCCGACCTCCGCGACAGCCCGATTATGACATCACGCATTGAAAACGAAGTCCACCGCTGGAATCCATCATCCATTCAGTTCCTGGAGCGCTGGAGTGTTTAGCCGGAGCGTTTACTCAACCAGTCAGCAATCACGATTACATAAGTAATTATTGCCTGGATGTCGCCTCCCTGGAAGCCCTTTTTTTTCCTTTTCTTTCAGCTGATTGTTTAGAGAAAATGAAGAGACAGCTGATTAGATTCACTACGCCGCTTCAAAGCCATAATCCATTATTTCGCACAAGGAAGGACCCGTTAAAGGGCAATCATCCTGATATTCATAAAATCATGGGCTTTAATATCACCATGAATGCATATTTGCTTCTCCGCGTCGCTTTTTGGAGCAGAAATGGGAGCGTTAGCTTTGCAGCGATGATGCGCCCACACCTGGACCACTGCGTCCTCTTTACTTGATTAGTGGTGCTGATGGCGTGAAAAGAATCATTGTGTCATTTTGCATCCATTGAGCTGATGTGTGAAAATACAGCCGTACAAATCTGAGCATTTTGGTTTATGCAATGCTCCCACACTGATGTGCTTCCATTCTGCCACCAGAAAAAAGAGAGGGAGGTTGGTCAAGCTTCTTTCACAAATACTGCATGTCTGCTATGACTTAGGCCCAATCCCAATTCTATCCCTTAGCCCTTCCCGTTTTGTGCATTCACGTCAAGGGGTAGTGGTGTCCCAATTCTCTTTAGCTTGAAGGCGTAGGGCTAAGGGCAAGGGGTATACACCCCTTCCAACGAAGATTTTTCAGGACCACACTTAAAACGGAGGGGTAAGAAAATGTCCCAGAATGCACCTGCCACAGCGGCAGGATAGCTGAACCCGGAAGTAAGGAGATCCACAAATTAGTATTTTTTTGTCATTATTACGAATTTTTACGACAAACAAACATATGTTTTAATATATTCATAACCGCGTTCGTGTTTTACTGTCATGCTTTAAAAAAAACGCTAAATTTTCCGATCTATAATCCATAATCATAACTCATGTACAGCAGTCCCACAACATTCTGACACACGATGACACTGGAATACCCTGTCAGTAATGTCTAGTGGCTGGGAATGAGCTTTTTGCAGTGTCTGCTATAATGTTAATGTTGTTTTCGTGTGTTTACATAGGTAAATATGGCCACTGTGTAAATACACAGTATAGTTCCGATCTTATTGCCACATTAGATCATTATGATAACATAATATATGCCTTCAGTGATGACGTGTGCAGGTGTTGAAGTGCTGTCCCAATTCTTAGGGGTAAGTTTTGAAGCCCTTCCCCTTAACCCTCGGTTGTAAGGGCCAAGGGGAAGGGGAAGGGCCAAGGGGTGGGAGTACAAAAATAGAATTGGGATTGGGCCTTAATTCAACCCTAAAAAAATATGTACATTCTGTTTAGACATAGGTGACATGGTGGCTCAGTGGTTAGCACTGTCACCTCACAGCAAAAAGATTGCCGGTTTAAGTCTCGGTGTTTTCTCTGTGTTAATTTGTCCTACCTTAGCAGACTGTCCTACCTTCCGTTCAAAAAACAGGTAGCACATTTTGATGGCTCAATATGCTTCCCATCAAATTTTGATATGAAGCTGTAATATCGCCCTAATCTACCTAATCCCTAACCCCAACCTCAGAACCATTCAAATACAGTGTTGGTAGCATAATCTGACGGGTAGGATAAAATGTCAGAACACCGGCTGGGCATTTCTGTGTGGAGTTTGCATGAGTTTTCTCCAGGTCAGTCTAAAGACATGGCTGAGAATGGAATGAGTGTATAGGTGTTTCCCAGTGCTAGGTTGCAGCTGGAAGGGCATTCACTGCATAAAATATATAATAAAATAATAGCTGGAATAGTTTGAAATACAGTGCATCCGGAAAGTATTCATAGCACTTCACTTTTTCCACATCTTTTAATGTTACAGCCTTATTCCTAAATGGGTTAAATTCATGAAAAATCACATGTACATAAGGATTCACAGTATCCCCTTTGCTCAATACTTTGTTGATGCACCTTTGGCAGCAATTACAGCCTCAAGTATTTTTGAAAATGATGCCACAAGCTTGGCACACCTGTCCTTGGGAATTTTTGCCCATTCCTCTTTGCAGCACCTCTCAAGCTCTATCAGGTTGGAAGGGAAGCGACGGTGTACAGTCATTTTCAGATCTCTCCGGAGATGTTCAATAGGATTTAGGTCTGGGCTCTGGCTGGGCCACTCAGGGACATTCACAGAGTTTTCGTGAAGCCACTCCATTGATATTTTGACAGTGTGCTTTAGGTCATTGTCCTGCTGGAAGATGAACCGTCGCCCCAGTCTGAAGTCAAGAGCACTCTGAAGCAAGTTTTCATTCAGCATGTCTCTGTACATTGACGTTATTTCAACATCAAATAACAACGTCGAATTATGTTGATATTTGGTTGATTTAAGGTTGTGTTCAAAATGCGTTGAGCCAACATCTCAATATTGACATTCATTCATCAGGTATGGCAGCTAAAATTCAGCGTATGATCATACCTGTCAACATTGACATGTGAAAATAAGGGATATTCAGAAAATTAACATTAAAGAAATAGAATAATCAAATCTCATTAACCTTTTTCTTCACCCTATAACTTACACATTCTGATTAAAGAGCAACGAATGAATTTCATTTATTATGATTTTTCGTTTGATTACATTAAATAACAAAGGTGTTATGTTAAAATACATTATAATAACGCTATAATGAAAGCATTCGATTGCTTTCCTAGCTTTTTATGCTCATTTAGGACAAATTAGTTGTGTTTGAAAAAAAAAAACACCAAGATTAACATCTTTAGATGTTATTATTATTAATTATGTGTATATGTCTGTTCAAACACGCACCCAAAATTCAGACTTACGCTCCACTTCAAATCACATATACAGAATCCGTTTGGGAAACAGCGTCTATTTATCACTATGGAGCGCGTCGGCTGACAGTCACGCACCGCTATATGACTGTTTTGAGGATTGCATAGGAGGAGCGACGGCACCTGTAATGAAAAGGAAAGGGAATCCTGCCATTTTAATGTTTATTTCAAAGTGTTTCATGCCTAAATAAAACGAAAGCACAGAACTTTTCATCACATTTATGAGCAAGGGACGGCCCCTGGTGGTTCGGCGGTATGGGTTGCGTATAGGGAGGATTGGCTCTTTAATGTTTATTGTCACCCTTCAGAGAAAGACTAAAAATACAGGAGAAATACGAGAAAATACATTTACGGGATGGTTGCAGGATAGAACTGTAAGATACGGGAGAATCCTGGGAAAAACTGGAGGGTTGACAAGTATGCGTCTGATGCATCGTCATAGTGAAAACGTCCACACAACGTCAAGCTGTAACATCATTAGACAATAATATTTGGTTGAATTGAAGATGAAAGTTGGACACTGATGTTGGCCTGACGTCAACCCGATTTTCATTTCCAAATGAAGTGCAACTTCCCAATGACGTTGGTCAAGCTGACGTCATGTCGCCATCATGTGCCTGCTGAGATTGGTGAGAAATCTGCCTTATTCTGAAATAATCCAATTTTTTATTGTTTTGTGCAACACACTCGATATAAAGAACAGCTCACTTTGGAGTGACTCGATCCTTCTGTTGCACTAAATAAAGAAATTTAGCAGCATGCACAGCACAACAGAGCCCCTTTTTAAAATGTTTTTTTTTTTTTTGGAAATAATCTGCGTCAAGCTGGTGTTTATTTTGGGCATACGGGGAGCATCACGTCACCATTACCCACGACACTTTGCACATAATACTATTGCGCCGTTGAACAATGACAAGATATTAGGCCCATCTGCACTGCAGGTAAACAACAACACGACAAAGATGCTAATAGAAGAGATCATAAATCACAAGACAAGAGTATTTTTCAGGCCATTCGCGGCGGTGGATCTGAAACAGCACGACATGATGGATGCATTTCGCTTATTGCCTCGAGCGCACATCAGCACGCGAACCCCCACACCACACACGCACTGCTTTTCCATTTTCCCCCCGCATTTCTCTTCCTCTGTCTCGTATCAGTCTACATTATTTCTTTACGCTTTGTGCCTTGAGAAAATCCCTCGCCTGCAAACTGCGGGACATCCGGCATGTGGAACGCCATCCAGAGACACAGCGAGAATCAAACATCTGCTGTAGCGTTCGGCTTCTCTTCTCAGTGTGAGCCTGTGGCGTCTTGAGTAATGACTGTACTGCTATCGGTGTCTGACAGAGCGACGTATATACCCTCAAACCACTCTCTAACGCTCCTGTGGGGGAGATGCAGAAACATGCCAAACACACACACAGTACACGACGGATCTGTAATAACAAGTGCTTTTTTGAATTAATGCTTAGTCAAAATGTTTCGGAAGAAGTCTTTTCTGCTCCCCAGCACTCAGAAATAAAGGTTCTGAAAGAGAGTTTGCAGCAATGCTAAAGAACAACCATTTATTTCTTCTTCTTAGAAACATTTTAAGGATCTAAATAAATTTATAGCTGTTGAACTGCATCCCAATCATCACAAATACTGCAGAAGACCTATTGGAACCCATTGGACCCAAGATTCTCACAGAAATCAGTCAGGTTTAATGAAGGAAAAATCATGGTTTGGGGTTACATTCAGTATGGGGGTGTTTGAGAGATCTGCAGAGTGGATGGCAACATCAACAGCCTGAGGTATCAGGATATTTGTGCTGCCCATTACATTACAAACCACAGGAGAGGGCAAAATCTCCAGCAGGATAGCGCTCCTTCTCCTACTTCAGCCTCCACATCAACGTTCCTGAAAGCAAAGAAGGTCAAGGTGCTCCAGGATTGGCCAGTCCAGTCACCAGACATGAACATTATTGAGCATGTCTGGGGTTAGATGAAGGAGGAGGCATTGAAGATGAATCCAAAGAATCTTGATGAATTCTGGGAGTCAAGCAAGAACGCTTTCTTTGCCATTCCAGATGACTTTATTAATGAGTTATTTGAGTCATTGCAGAGATGTGTGGATGCAGTCCTCCAAGCTCATGGGAGTCATACACAATATTAACTCTCTTTCCACTGCAGCATGACTTTCTATTCTATACTGTATATTATTTATGTTAAGTGAAAAGACTTTTGTCTAAGTAAAGTCAGACCTTACTGTCCTAATTAAATACTTAAAAATCAAAATGATCATATTTTATTTTGGTAAAATAAATGTAATCTAGAGGCTTTTGCCTTTCAAATAACGTCACTTCTGATACCAAATGATCAACTAGAAGCCAAGTTGTTATTTATTGTTTCTAAAACGTGGATAGACGATAGGACTTTTGTCAGATAGTGTATATTTGAAAATGTAATTTATTCCTGTCAAGCAAAGTAGAATTTTCAACATCATTATTGCAGTTTTCAGCTTCAAATTAATCCTTCAGGAATCATTATGATACAAAGATTGATTATTACAATCATCTGTGTTAAAAACACTTGTGGTGCTTTGTATTTTTGTGTAAACCATGATACGTTTAAACAAGTTTTTATTCTATTTTAGTCATCAGTGTCACATTAAAGGGCCATGAAACCCACCTCTTTCCATTCTAGTCTACCTCAGAATTATTTCAAAAAGTGCTTCATGATGGGAGGAGTGGGCATGGCCGGCAGGGCAGGGAAAAAGAGTGGAGCGAACAACTGTTGTCAGTTGGCTCAGAAAATGAGACACAAACCTTGAGGAAACCCATGATTTTATAGTTTACAAAGTTAAAATGCAAAGAACTAAACAGTAAGAAGTTTAATGTCCTGCTACATTTGTTAATCGTACTTCATATACACATAACCACAATTTGTTATATCATTATAAAGATAATCGTGTTTATATAAACACTATAAATGAGGAGGACTTCTCTCCTCCTCAATCCCCAGGTCTGAATGTAGAGACAGTGGATAGCAGTGCAGCAGGTCTCTTGCCCTTTCTATTCCAACCATTAGTGCTGCCGGTAATATGCAGGATTTTAAAAACGGGCGAACAAAGCAGCATGGATATAGGCGATGTGGCTCAATGGCCGCCATTCTCCAATTCTCGTGCAGCTCTCCCGACAAAAATACTTGCTGCAAAATAACAGCTTTGCTGTATCAGACCTGACAGAATCGCGAGAAAAAACATGCAACAAACTATCATACGGATCATGGAAACAAACACATACGACCCGTGCCGTGCAGACGCGGTCTCACCCAGTCATTGGGTCACAGCTTGGCAGGTTTGCCTAGTCTTCAGAAAGTACGTGCTCTCATGAATAATTAAGAAGCAGGGTCTTCTCATAGGATAAGAAAACACTATGAATAATAATGAGAAACAGCAAGAAGGTCGCTGGTTCGAGCCTCGGCTGGGTCAGGTGGCATTTCTGTGTGGAGTTTGCATGTTCTCCTCGTGTTCGTGTGGGTTTCCTCCGGGTGCTCCGGTTTCCCCCACAAGTCCAAAGACATGCGGTACAGGTGAATTGGGTAAGCTAAATTGTCCGTAGTGTATGTGTGTGAATGAGAATGTATGGATGTTTCCCAGAGATGGGTTGCGGCTGGAAGGGCATCCGCTGTGTAAAACAAATGCTGGATAAGTTGGCGGTTCATTCCGCTGTGGCGACCCCAGATTAATAAAGGGACTAAGCTGACAAGAAAATTAATGAATGAATGAACGACACATCATCACTCCACTAGCAGATTCGCGCTACGTCACCGATTTTGATCCGCCCCCAAAATTATTTTAATTATTTTAAAATAATTAAAAGAGTTTTTTATAACGGTATAAGTGATTTTACTTCATATAAATGCTGCTATGAGGAACTTTCTACCCATCAAAAGTATTACAAAAATATATTATTTTTTCCACAAAAATCCAAAACAGAACAAAATATTTGGTCACACTTTATTTTGACAGTCCTTTTGTTGAATTTAAGTTACATTGCATCTACATGCCAACTAATTCTCATTAGATTATATAGTAGACTGTTAGGTTGGGGTTGGGGTTAGGACTAATGTAAGATGGCATGTACTTGCAAAGTTACTGTCTGTTGAAGGACTGTTAAATGTCAGTATCAACAGATATTAAGCAGACAGTCTAATACTCAAATGGACCATCAAAATAAAGTGTTACCAAATATTTTTCAGATAATAATTTAAGAACTAATTAATGAAAACTCCTAATAATTTCGGCCTTGGTTAGCAGAAGAGGCTTCTGTTTCTAAATTTAGGGCTGACACAACTGAAAGCAATAGTTAAACCCAGATATGTATAAGTAAGGTTTTCTATCTACCACATAAATCCAGATTTATTTATTATTATCTATTGTGAATTCTACTGTCAGTTCAGCTTTACTCCTGCGGGCAAAAGAGTGAGAACAGACGGAGCTGTTCACACATGATGCCTCCATGCAATCAAAAAAATAATAAATAAATAAATAAATAAATAAAAATAAGCTGGGCAGAGTGCACCAGAATGGAACAGAATGCAAGATACTTTTTTTTTCAACGTTGAACGATTTATAGTTTGACATGGTGTCTTACAAACACGGCAGTTATGATGCGAGACAGTGAATAAAGCACAAAGCGTGACGCAGCATCCAAAGATGTCCATCTGGTGCATGTGCACATAGACAAAGTAGTAAAAATAGCCCAGACAGAATGCAAGAACAAATTCTGTGTAAATCTGCTGCGGACAGAAATACAAACCTGGTTGTAAATGTACTGTTCTTTAAATAAGTATCAACATGGCTGTGTTCATATGGGCAAATGAGTGACATACTATAATTCAGCGCAACGTGTCAAACTACGCATTTCTCTCTTCTGCTAAACACAACATAGGGTATTCTGAACAATGTTGGAAACGAGCAGCTAGTGATACTGTGGAAGTCAACTCTCCAACATTTTTCAAAATATGTGAAATTCAAACAGGTTTGGAACCAGTGGAGGATGAGGAAAATGATGACAGAATTTTCATTTTATGGTGAACTATCACTTTAATTAGCACAGTATACAGTGGTGTGAATAAGTGTTTGTCCCTTGCTGATTTCTTTTTTTTTTTTGCATGTTTGTCATGCTTTAATATTTCAGATCAACAAACAAATGTAATTATTAGTCAAATATAAAAGGGTTTGCGAGACTTTGGAGTGGCCTAGTCAAATTCCTGACCTCAATCCAATTGAGATGCTGTGGCATTACCTTAAAAAGGTGGTTCATGCTCGAAAACACTTCAATGTGGCTGAATTACAACTTCTCTGCAATGATTAGTTAGTGGGCCAAATCAGTTATTAGGATAGGGGGCAAACACTTTTTCCCACAGGGCTATGTAGTTTAGTATTTTGTTTTCCCTTTATTATTAAAACCTTCATTTCAAAACTGCATGATGAGATGAAGTTTTATCTTTGACTAATATTTGAATTTGTTTGATGATCTGAAATGGGCGCCACGGTGGCGCGTGAGTAGCACGTTCGCCTCACAGCAAGAAGGTCGCTGGTTCGATCCCCGGTTGGGGCAGGTCCCGGTTGGGCCAGTTGGCATTTCTGTGTGGAGTTTGCATGTTCTCCCCGTGGTTGCGTGGGTTTCCTCCGGGTGCTCCGGTTTCCCCCACAGTCCAAGGACATGCTGTACAGGTGAATTGGGTAAGCTAAATTGTCCATAGTGTATGTGTGTGAATGAGAATGTATGGATGTGTTTCCCAGAGATGGGTTGTGGCTGGAAGGGCATCCGCTGCGTGAAACAAGTGCCGGATAAGTTGGCGGTTCGTTCCGCTGTGGCGACCCCGGATTGATAGAGGGACTGAGCCGAAGAGAAAATGAATGAATGAATGATGATCTGAAACATTAAATTGTGACAAACGTGCAAAAAAAGAAGGAATTAACACCTTTTCA
>CAIGQQ010033255.1:6303344-6318462 GCA_903798035.1 Danio albolineatus
AATATAACACAAGTGAATGCATCATGTATTTTTAAATAACCTTTTTTTCATTAAGGGGAAACTAAACACAAAACTATATAGCCCAGTGTAAAAAAGGGATTGCGGGACTTTGGAGTGGCCCAGTCAAATTCCTGACCTCAATCCAATTGAGATGTTGTGGCATTACCTTAAAAAGGTGGTTCATGCTCAAACACTTCAATGTTGCTGAATTACAACATCTCTGCAATGATTAGTGGGCCAAATCAATTAGGATAGGGGGCAAACACCTTTTCCCACAGGGCTATGTAGTTTAGTAACTTGTTTTGCCTTAATTACAAAACCCTTCATTTCAAAACTGCATGATGTGTTGACGTATTATCTTTGACTAATATTTAAATTTGTTTGATGATCTGCAACAATAAATTGTGACAAACGTGCAAAAAAAGAAGGAATTAACACCTTTTCACACTTTAATGTTTCAGATCATCAAACAAATCTAATTCTTAGTCAAATATAACACAAGTAAACACATCATGCATTTTTAAAATAACCCTTTTATTATTAAGGGGAAACTAAACACAAAACGATATAGCCCAGTGTGAAAAAGTGTTTGCAAGACTTTGGAGTGGCCTAGTCAAATTCCTGATCTCAATCCAATTGAGATGCTGTGGCATTACCTTAAAAAGGTGGTTCATGCTCGAAAACACTTCAGTGTGGCTGAATTACAACATCTCTGCAAAGATGAGTGGGCCAAAATACCTTCACAGCGATGTAACACACTCATTGTAAGTTATAGAAAACCCTTGATTGCGTTTATTGCTGCCAAGGGTGGCCAAATCAATTATTAGGTTTAGGAGGCAAACACTTTTTCCCACAGGGCTATGAAGTTTAGTATTTTGATTTCCCGTAAAAACAAAATCCTTCATTTCAAAACTGCATTATGTTTTGACTTAGCTTTGACTAATATTTAAATTAGTTTGATGATCTCAAACATTAAATTGTGACAAACGTGCAAAAAAAGAAGAAATTAACACCTTTTCACGCTTTAATGTTTCAGATTATCAAACAAATCTTATTCTTAGTAAAATATAACACAAGTAAACACATCATGCATTTTTAAAATAACCCTTTTTATTATTAAGGGGAAACTAAATACAAAACTATATAGCCCTAAGAAATTAACACCTTTTCACACCATTCTATATTTCAGTCTCAGTTTGTTTTGTTCTGCTTGTGTTTGATTGTTTGCTAGAACTCCAGACTGCCGTTCTGTGATCGCTTGAGCTGAATCATAAATATGACTAACAAGTTCAATTACATTCCCTAAGCGGCTCAGGTGAGAGACTGGAGCTTTTCTTTTTTTTGCACTCACTGCTACAGAACAATAAATGAAACCATTGTTGATTTTTTTTGGTTCCCTTTTCCCTCAAATAAGCCGCTTACCTATTTATTTTCGAATGTGTCAGGGAGAAACATGGATTAGTGTGTGATTTTTATATATTGATTGCAGTGACCCAGCTTGCTCCAGACCAGTGAACAATTTAAGAAAGTGCCTGAATGGATTTTCTTATTTATTAAGTCTGTCTTGATAAATATTTATTTTTCACAACATCAAATAAATACGACAAAATATTTTAACAATGATTTGTGATGCAGTGTTTCCCAACCCTGTTCCTGAAGGCACACCAAACAGTACACATTTTCAACCTCTGTCTAATCAACCACACCTGAATCAACTCAGAACAAGAGATTCCAATACCTGAAGTTCAAGAGTTCACACTTAGCTGATGATTGATTATAAAGCTTGTTTGGCATGATGTCCCGGGAGAGAACCCTGAGCTCATAAGATCCTTGAGCCCGGGGCTCCCTCCCGTTTGCAAGGAAAGAGGAGAGTTTGAGCTCAGGTAGATCTCGAGAACTCCACTGCGGGTAGCTAATGAATTGCTATAAAAAAATAACTACTTACTAGGAGCATGTCTATGGTGCCGATTTGGATTAGTCAGTTAACTTAAGTTGCATGTTTTTGGACGTTGAGAGGAAACCGGGGAACCCTGGGGAAACCCACGTGATCACGGGGAGAACGTGTAAACTCCGCACAGAAACGTCAGCTGGCTTGGTAAGGACTAGAACCAGTGACGTTCTTGCTGTGAGGCAACAGTGCTAACCACTGGGCCACCATGCCACCCATCTAGGAAAGGAGGAGGAGTAGGGGTGGAATGGAGGATTCTTCAAAACGAAGATTTGATATGAAACTTAGGGTATTTATAGTGGCTTAGGAATCATCTAATTGGTGAATCATAAATTGAATAATGCGGAACCAGCTGCAAGCAATCATAAGCATGTGATCCTCTCGAAATTAGTTTATAAATAAACTTTACTTAAGGGGTCAGATAAGGGAGGGAAACCTCCAAAATATGTACTGTTAGTGTGCCTCCAGAAACAGGGTTGAGAAACACTGTTGTAATGGAATATGTTTGTCTCAACTTATCTATCTCCATATATGGACAACTTTTCTACTGTGGTCAGTTTGCTTGGTAGCTCACCTTGTAAAATCAAGGTAAGACTAGGTCGCAGTGCAGTTTTCGCTTATGGTTGCTTTTGTTAAATCTATGGTTGATTTTAAGTCTTACGCTGTATGGTTTCTAATAATCCTAAATGATTGTAGCATGTCAGACTGCACAAACATGGCTCCCATGTCGCTCTGTAATATTTCAGCTGTCATAACGTCAGATTGATCAAGAATCAAAACGCACCAAACACGGACACACGCAAGAAAACTCACCAAGCTTCATCCATTCATTACACTTTCACTATACATTCTTCTGACATCATACCTCATAGCAAACATGAACAAATGTAAATGTAATTTTGTTCACAGCGAGCCTCAATGATGAAATCCAGAAAAAAAAGCTGTTTTGACATTTTCTTGCGATAGTTGGAAGATGTCGTGCTGATTGCATCATCAGATTCAGTGCTCCTATTAGCTCTTGGCAGAGGTGGGTGGAGTATCCAAAATCTATACTCAAGTAAAAGTACAAGTACAGAAAGTAAAAAAAAGTGTCCGATGAAAAAAATTACTCAAGTAAATAGTTACTAGTTGCTTTTCATTATATATATGGCAGTATAAACTTGTACGTCTTTCTTGACTTCAGCCATCATTCCAACAAAGGCGTGCACACTCGAAAGCCGGAGCGACGCATCTCTATACTGTAGCAACCTTTCGCAACACAACCTCTCCAATGCGGAGCCTCACGATATTTGCAAGAAAGTCGGTAGCGCTTTCTTTTACGACCCGCAAAGTACCGCGTAAGTACAGTGAAATAACGGTGTACTTTTAGTACGTATAGTATAAGTATAATGAATGTACATGTAGGTATAAGGGAACAAACTGTAATGCTTGGGTAATAAGGGGGTAAAACCAGATATGCAACAAGCAAAGTACCGCGTAGGCATATTGATTTTACAGTGTACTTTTCTATAAAGTGCAAAGGAACAAACGGGTAACGTTTGGGTAATAAGGGGGTAACAACCAGATATGTAATGCTTGGGTAATACGGGGGTAAAATACTACATTTTACATCTGGTCCAAGTATTGTGTGCCGCCTTAAAGACGGTGCCACCTCTGCCAAACACAGGCCATATTTGGCCCACATGCTATATGTGCAGGATAAATGCCCGCTGTGCCAGCTTTATGCCAAATCTGGGCCAGAACTCTTTGCTAACTGGGATATGACAAGATAACAAAAAAAAAAAGATCTTTGTATGATTTGAACACTTTTGCACAAACGTTAATTATAGTCATCGATGGTATGGAATGAATCGCTTACTTGCCTCTTGTCTGCACTTTGTCGTTTATAAAGAGAGAATTCATCAGAGTGCAGTATTTGTTCACTGAGTAATGCTCTAAAAAGCCCTGGTGTTTTCAGCGTTGGCTAAATTCAATGCATCTGATTGGCCTTTGTGTTCATAAGCCCAACAGAAATGTGTGTGATTGATCATTCTTCCCAGCCTGGCAACAAACAAGTAAAAGGAAGTCTGACACAACATGCACAGATCTAAACGCAGTCGCGTTCATCTTCACATTTTACTTTGATCATGACAGCCACAGTAGATGATCTTTATTTGTCACTTGTTGCTCCTTATCTTGAATATGTAGAGTGTTTTTGTTCTTGTTATTTGCCGCAAGCCCTCAGTATTCTTCTTCTCTGATTAACAACTGCTTATTTGTTTAATTAATTGAGGCTTTACTTAGCTATAACATCACATAATACACCATCAAGTAAGTAGCAACTTGTTCTGATTGTGATGTAAATTCAGGTTGATCAGCTAGTTCTTCTTTTTGATAGCAGCCTGTCATTTGAAGGCCAGATTTTAAGTATCTGTAAAACTGCTTTTTTTCATCTTAAAAATATTGCCAAACTTCGACACATGCTATCAATGTCTGATGCGGAAAAGCTCATTCATGCTTTAGATTCATGCGATTAGATTATTGTAATGCATTACTAGGCGGCTGCCCTGTTGGCCTAATTAACAAGCTTCAGCTAGTACAAAATGCAGCTGCTAGAGTGCTTTCTAGAACAAAGAAATGTGATCATATTACTCCAGTTCTTTCAGTATTGCATTGGCTCCCTATTAAATATCGTATAAATTTTAAAATCTTACTGACTACCTACAAAGCCCTGAATGGCTTGGCTCCCCAGTATTTGCGGGAGCTCCTGATTTATTATAGCCCATCACATCCTCTACGCTCAATTAATTCTGGACAATTGATTATTCCCAGAATATCAAAATCAACTGTAGATGGTAGATCTTTCTCTAATCTGGCACCTAAACTCTGGAACAGCCTTCCTAGCACAGTCCGGGAAGCAGACACACTCTGTCAGTTTAAAACTAGATTAAAGACACATCTCTTTGCATTAGCATACATAAAACACAAATGCCTTGGAATCCAAATCCTCTAAAGGATTGTTAGTCTGCATTATTTAGGGCAACCGGAGCCGGGAACACTCCCCAAAAGACATTATAATTTGAACGGCATCTGCGCTCATGTTAGTCTGTTTTTTATTATTCCTTAGGTTTCCATAATCCTGGACCAGGCTGTATCCTGAGCAGCTGCTGTGGTGGTCATGGAGGAGTGGAGAGCATGTGACCGATCCCTGTAAGACAATCCCTGTGACAGACGAGTCCTCGCATTGTTCCCGAAGGGCCAGCCTTTTCACCAGCCGGTGACCCACCTGTGATCTCTCCGTGATGGATGTCCAGCGTTCTCCAGCCCCGGCGCCATAGACTGCAGCTCTGCACAAGACGTCTGGCCATAGGAGAAACGGTCGTGCCCAACTGAGCCTGGTTTCTCTCGAGGTTTTTTAATTCTTCACTTTCGCCAATTGGTGAATTTTTTTCCTCGCCGCTGTCGCCTCTGGCTTGCATGGTTCAGGACTTGTTGGGCTGCGCATCGATGGATTAATCTTCAGTGTTTGGACTCTCAGCAGTGATTATTTAACCACGCTGAAATGAACTAAACTGAACTTCAACATTGAAAACTAGACTGACACTGTTTCAATTTTTTTTACAATGCATGTGGAGCTGCTTTGACACAATCTACATTGTAAAAGCGCTATACAAATAAAGATGAATTGAATTGAATTGAAGCTAGTTCTTCCACTGTGTTACACTCGAATTGATATGGTAAAATCACTGCCATTATTGTTAGTGTCCTACAACATACATAAACTGAGGATGTTTTGCTTCTGTAAGTCTCTGTTATGTCTTGATTGGATTGAGTGGTATGCTTCAGTACAGTACATTACAATACAGTTCAAACTAATGCATACACTGTCAACAGAACCCATACTTGGTAGACATGGTGTACGGCAGAAAGTTGTGACCATGGTCATTCGTAGGCCCAATCCCAATTCTATTTTTTTTTTACCCCTTCCTATACCTTATCCCTTGGTCCTTGAAGCAGAGTGTGAAGGGGAAGGGCTTTTAAATTGACCCATAAGAAGTGGGACAGTACTACAACACCAGAACACACCATCATATGTTGTCGTGAGCTCTCAAACGAGATCCAAGATGGTGACTGCTGTAGTATTCCAGTTGCATTCATTTGGGTATTTATCTTCAGGAAATCACTGAAGGCAAAGATATCATGTTGTCATAATGATATAATGTGGCAATAAGCTCATAACTGTGCTGTGTATTTACACCAGCGTGACCAAGCCGACCAATCACAGAGCTTGCGCTATGCGTCGTTTTGACATGTAGTTACTTTTTTTTCAACGTCAGCCACGGCGAGAGCTATGCGACAAATCAATTGCGCGTGCATGCTTCGGCGCAGCCTGCGCGCGCACTTGACACAAAAGTATAAATCAACCTTTACAGACTCACACAGTTGAATAAATGCCGCGAATGCACTGCGAGTCACGTGACAAGAATTGACCAATCAGCTACAGCTGGTATGGAATATACACAATTCGGTAAGAACATCCCAGACAAAAATAGAACACTCAAACACTGCAGTGCTTTGTCATTTTCTCCATAAATAAAACCTATATCAGAGTTACAGCAATGATTTGTCAGCTTGTCATCCTCTGAGGAAACGATTGATGTTCGCCTAATAATAATAATAATAAAAACAATTCCTTACATTTATATAGCGCTTTTCTGGGCACACAAAGCGCTTTACACAATGGGGGGGATCTCCTTATCCACCACCAGTGTGCAGCTTTCACCTGGAACACAATACAGACAACTACATCCATATTTACCTTGTTACGGTCAACAAGACTGGAAGAACACGCAGGTCCAAATAAACTGGGTATTGATCCATCCTTTAACAACAACCGTGCAACAAATCCCGCGTTGTAAGCTGGTAGATTGGTGTAGCTCTCTTCAGAGAAATGACACGAACACAGCATCGTGTTGGGGATGTAATTCTCACGTATTTTACGAAAAAAACCTCAACCACTCCAGGTAGGGAAAAGAGATTTCCAGGTAGGGAAAAGAGGTTTCCAGGTAGGGAAAATAACACAGCTTTTCCCTCGCACTTCAGAGCACAGCGTCTGCGGGTCATGATTTAACCGGAATGCCGATAAATTTAGTAAGATTAGCAGCGGTCGTGTTTTCCGGATCAATAACTCATGACCGAAACATTGTTCCTACACAAACAGCACCTCTTTTCAACCGTCGCAATGTATACAATCGCCTACAACCTTATTTTCCTAAAAATGAGCTTTGCCTACGCGCTGGATGCATAATATTAAACTCTGTGTGCAGGCGGCAGAGAGACCGGTCCTTAGGGACCGTCTACAAAGAGCAAAACGCGAAAACCAAAAGCTGTCAATAACTTCTCTCTAAATCTTTATACCGCCATCAATCAGTATAAAGATTTACTTAGATATTACTCAGATCACACGTCACTGCTGTCCCGCTGGTTATGCGGTTATTCTAGCCGGTTATGCTACAACACTTACTGCAATACAGTGCTTGTTGTCTTCCACTTTTCCTTCCTGTCTGTGGGCGGGGCCGGGCAGTTCAAATTTCCCGGGTCTGCGTGCGCAACTATTATGTTTCGCGTTGACGTCAAGCCGAAACGGCTAAAGACTCGTTCTAATAACGATTCATTTAAACAACAATGAGTCGACTCTTTTATATATGAATCAATCGTTTTAAACACTTTGCACTTTCAGATTTAAGCCTTAGCTGGACATTTCACTTTACTTAGAGCTGTGTAACACACTGCATGGAAGGTCATTTTCAAAAATCCATAATATGGGCTCTTTAATGAATTTTAAGTTGTCCCACCTACTTATCCATCTAGATGACCATATGTTTTCTAAGTTGGCATGTTAGCATTTTCAAGTGCTTTGGATTACGTCAAGTAGAACCTCCTGACACCGACTCTGGGGTTTTAGCCAAAACACTGCCTCCATTAGTCATGAGCATCATTGACTGGCTTTATTAACTGGAGCTTAGCTTAGACGTAGCTTACGGCAAGCTGCGTTTTGAAGAGACAATCTCTGTTTAGCTATGCTAAGGCTCCGAAGCTTTGAAGGCAAAGTCTCGCTGAAGGGGAAAGAGGTTGGTATAGATCTGTTGCTTTCTGATGCTTGAGAGTTTGAAGTCTCTCACAGTAATTGGTTAATGATCTCTTAAATAAAGTGAGCATGAAGAATTTTAATCATTTTTCGGGGGGCAATCAAGGCTCAAATGATCTATCGATCTGCGCTGTGTCAATACTTGGAGACAACAAACAAATGGAGACAACACCTCCGTGCCATGTGTCCAATGCCTCGTTCACACATA
Source organism: Danio albolineatus (assembly GCA_903798035.1). NCBI lineage: Eukaryota > Metazoa > Chordata > Actinopteri > Cypriniformes > Danionidae > Danio > Danio albolineatus. The sequence continues at coordinate 6,311,628 of CAIGQQ010033255.1, forward strand.
CTGATTAAACAGTCATATTCTGTAAGGCGTTTGGATATAAATCGCAGCGGTAGATAATCGTTCATCATGTCCGTGATGTATTATCAATGCGCGGATTAAAGTCGTTTGTTTTCCAGGCATCGTTTTCAATTATTATATGACTACATGCATTATTTAGAACAGTCAAATCGCTCACAGTAACTCCTCCATCACATGAGCTCTAGTCGCCATTGGTACTGTAGTTGCACAAGTGCACATATTTAATTTTTTTCACATTATCTGAGGGGTTTCTAATGCCAGAAGACATGGGATGCAATCAACGAATCCACCTTTCAAGTGATTTTGAAAGAATATCTGGATTTTATTTGACTTTATATGTTTTAAACAGGTGGTCCACTGCAATGTCATATTTTAAACTTTAGTTGATGCGTAATGTAGCTGCATGGACATAAACAACATCTCTGAATATACAGTAATACGCTCAAAGTTCATTGCAAAGGCAGACATTGGCTTTTACAGAGTTAGCTTAGCAAAGCCTACAGTGAACGAAGTTTGTTGATTACAAAAAAAAAAAAACCATTGAAATTACATAAAATACATAACCCTTCAGGTTATGTGCATACACCCTGAACAGTGAAGTAGTGTGGCCAGAGGCGCTAAAATGTTATAGCAGATAAAGCTAAAATGGCGTCCAAACGCTGCTATTTCCACAGAGCTTCTTCTGTTTCTGTATTTGGGCTTGCAAAGGACACGACACAAAGAGAGAAGTGCTTACAATTCAATTTTAATTAACTTCCAGAGAATTTTAAATGTGTATATATAGCTAGCATTTGACAAAGGACAGCTTTTTAGAATCTCTCCCAGTTCAGTGCTGGATTCGGCTAAAAAGTCCTCAAAGAATGAGCAGCTCCAAACATAATAGACGGAGTTGTGAACTGTAAGCCACAACCTGTAAGTATTTTTTTTGTTTAAATTGACCTATTACATGCATAGTTTCTAGCATTAACGGTATATTGTAGCAAGTACGTAAACAAGTATGTAAACAGCGGGAAATGCTGTTTGGCACTGCTAACAATTTAGCTACAAATTCAAATTTATCCGTCAAACCACTGTAAACATGAGGTTCAGCTGTATCCTCTTCATTTTCTGTCTGATTCAGGCTCAAACAAATAACGCTAACAGTTTCAGACTGACTGATGGTATTTACACAACAGAGGCAAAGCACGTGCTGGTAGAGTAGAGGCGTGACGCTTCTTAGTGACCTGGAGCCAATACGCTAATCACAGCACATTATGTTAGCTGACCTTTGGAGGAACTAGAAAATATGATAATCGTTTTCATGCTAGATGAGGAGCTGTATACTGTATAATCAAAGTAAGATATATGAAAAAATAACATGATTATTTTACAAATAAAGCATGAGCATACATTACTTTGCACCCTATTAACAGAACCAAGCCTTAAAAATACACTCTGGACCACCCCTTTAAAAAGGCAATATTTGGGGCAATTTGAAAAAGTACCATTTGCTATTTGGAGCTATACACTACTGTATAACTGTGCCGTTGTATGCATGTAATTAGTTAATTGTACACTTGCATTCCACATTGTAAATAAAATTAAAGAATATCTGTTCTGTATAAATAAGATCAGAGTAATGCAGAGTAAAATAAATATTTTCAGGAAAGAAATTGCTCAATATTTTCAACTTTATATGTACACTGCCTTAATATTTTTTAGTTTAATCAAATAAAATTTCTGGTCATCTCAGCTAACGTCTTTGTATTTTAAACTCTTAATAACTTAAAAACTTTGCATTATTTGTTATTTTGACTATTTATCATTACATTTTAATGGTCTAGATAAATAACTACACTGTAAAAAAAATCCTGGTGGCCGTTTTTAAGCTGTATCAAATTAACCATATGAGTCCATTGAACTTATATTATGTTAAACTGACTCAAACAGCTTGCATAACTTTATAAAATTAAGTTAGAACATGATTAACTTAGTTTAATGAGTTACAATGACCTAAAAACATATGCTGTCAAGACAAATCGATAATGTAATTTTTTACAGTGTAGGTGAATGCTGCCCAGCAAATCCCTGAATATACACTACCTGAAAAAAAGTCTTGTGTTTGATCCCAGTTGTAAGAGCAACAAATAATAACCTGACTTCTAGTAGATCATTTGGAAATGTGGCAGAAGGTAAATTTTTCTGATGAATCATCTGTTGAACAACATCATCGCAAATACAGCATCTCCACATCAAAGTTCCTAAAAAGCAAAAAAGGTCAAGTGCTCCAGGATTGGCCAGCCCAGTCACTAAACATGAACATTATTGAGCATGTCTGGGGTAAGATGAAGGAGGAGGCGTTGAAGATGAATCCAAAGAATCTTGATGAACTCTGGGAGTCCTGCAAGAACGCTCTCTTTGCCATTCCAGATGACTTTATTAATAAGTTATTTGAGTCACTGCAGAGATGTATGGATGCAGTCCTCCAAGCTCATGTGAGTCACACACAATATTAACTCTCTTTCCACTCCACTATGACTTTATATTTTACACTGCACATTATTTCTGTTAAGTGACAAGACTTTTGTCTAAGCAAAGTCAGACCTTACTGTCCTAATTAAATAATTAAAAATCAAGGCATGATCATATTAATTTTGGTAAAACAAACGTAATCTAGAGGACTTTGCCTTTCATACAAGCCACTTCTGATACCAAATGATCAACTAGAAGTCAAGTTATTATCTGTTGCTCCTAAAACTGACAGACGAGAAGACTTTTGTCAGGTAGTGGATGTTTAAATATCTAAAAAGTGAATTCAATGATTAATCAGAATTGCCTTTGATCAACCCACAAACCAAGACAGGACTCTTACTTTGAGAAAAATCACAGTGACTTTAAAAAGATTACCCAGCACTTACTTTTGGGGATTTGCATCTACCTAACAGCTACAAACACAAACTAGGTATCATTGGAAAGAAGACACTTTGGGCTTTAAAGTGCTAAAATGGGAAGTGTCATGCTCAAAAATATAAAAAGTTATACATTATGAAGTCATGAGAATAAAAAAATGCATTGTGTTCAATATTTGTTTTTCCATATACAAACACAGGAAAACATTAATGTAATGTCCTAGAAAAAATATGACTTGAAAGCCAAGTGTATCATGAGTTTATATTTCAAATTTGATGAATATAGCATGCAAAATGAGATTTCTGTAAAAGTTTTCCGAGACTATATCTGTGTCCTTCTTTCCCTCACCGCCAGAGGCACGTTCTCACAACTGACCATCCCAAACTAAAACATTAACAGTTGCTGAATGATTTGGTCTACATTCACAGTTCATGTAAATTTGGAAAAAAGACACTCTGGGCTTTATTATCGATCATCTAGGGTTTATAATGCTCAAAATTAAGTGATATAAAAAAAATGCATCACACTTTCTACACTGACATGTAGAAAAACAGTGTCTCAGTGCATCCATGTCGAGGTGCTGGCTATAAAGGGTTAACATCAATGAAAATCTTCATTTGCTAAACCCTTACATAACAAATTCTAGCTCAAACTCTTTGAATCTTAAGCATTTGATTGCAGAAAGCCTCATCCATCCTTTTACATGGCAGTGCATTTCGTTCGGTTTCTCTCAGATGCGAATGTTCTCCAGCATGTCGAAACCCTGCAAAGTATTAGTGTCACATCCGCTGCTCAGGATGCAGAGCGTGTTGGCATAATCTGACGGTGAGTAGTGTTTCTCTCTCCAGAGACGAGCACATTGAACCGCACCGGCAAACAGCCCCATATCAGAGAGAGGCTCACCTGCATTCAACTGCGTCCTCTTTTAAACCCGCACGTGCTTGTGTTCGATGACAAGGTCTAAAATGGTCAGTTCACTTCGCTGTGTGTCAGTACACATCCATGGTAACAGCACAGTACTTTGTTTGTTTGCCAATTTAATATACGTATAGATCAGAGGTGTCAAACTCAATTACGCCTGAGTGCTGAATATGAAAAAACGTCCCCTTGTGAGAGTTGAATTTGTTAAACTTTAATCAACTCATAATTACGTGAGGGATAATCAACAGTTTGCTGTGCATTAAAAGATTTTAAATGCACTAAGTAACATGATTATCCTGCTTATTTCATGGTCATTTGCTAAGTTATATACAACTTAAACTGGAATTGCTTTTTATTTTATTATGTTTTTTATTTTAAAAGCAAAATCGAGGCTGCGGTGGGAAGAAATCCAGAAGTATCGCCTCAGTCACACAGGACTGTTGTGTACCTGGCTGTATATCTTATCTGCGAAGAGAAAGTGACACAAGTTTATCATTTCACTGCCTTCAGAGTGACCCGAAGGTCCGTTCTGAATGGATAGTGAAATTAAAAAGGCATACCAGACCTCATTTTCAGCCAAGTTAAGGGAAATGGCACTAGTTAGCAAACGTTTTCTTTCCCAAACACACGTTTTAGATGCGTTTTATCAAACTCAAGTTGATGAATTGATTCTTTCACTATATTAGTCTTCATGATACTAAATTTCGGTACTGAAATGTGTTTAAAAAATGTCAATTTCCAGCAAACATTGAAGCGCTGTTGAGCGCGTTCTTAAACACCGCTGATGTGCCATAGTATTCACCAGTGCGCAACAGAGATGACTGTGATTGGCCGTAAAGGTCATCAGTTCACTGCACTTCACCGATGTTTACCGTGTGCAAACACAGACAAGAAATCGACTGATCTTCGCAGCTTTAAAATGCTTCAGTGTCCCTGTATTTGTGTTTCCACTCAGTGAATAGCAGTGAGCTGATGACCTTCACGGCCAATCACAGTCATTTCTGTTGAGCACTGGTGAATACTATGGCAAATCAGTGCTGTTTAAGAATGCACTAATGTTCACGGGACGTTTTTTAAACTATTTCAGACAACACGAGAGTGTACTACAGATGACTGCATTGTTTTATCGCTCGCTAGGTTACATAGGCTGAAGCAGGGAAGCGTCCCCATGGTGTTTACCTTTGTAGTCCACAGCATGTTGTTGCAATGTTTACAGTGCTGATCCTCTACTTCCTGGTTTCTTCTCACCACAGCCTCGCTTTCATGTTTTAAAATGGCGGCAGCATGAAATAAGCGTATAGTGTACCTTTGGGATGTGGTGGAACGGGAGATTCACATCATGGATGTGCAGCCGACAAATCTGCAGCAACTGCGTGATGCTATCATGTATGGACCACAATCTCTGAGGAATAGTTACATTACCTTGTTGAATCTATGCCACGACGGATTAAGGCAGTTCTGAAGGCAAAAGGAGGTCCAACACCGTATTAGTAAGGTGTACCTAATAAAGTGGCCGGTTAGTGTATATAATAGCTCATAGTAACATGTGCTAGCTACTAGGTCTGCATGATATATCGTTTCAGAACTGATATCGTGCAAGTTGGGTTTATAGTTGACCAGGAGCCTTAGTTTAAAAAAAAATAAAAGCCTTTATCATGTAGTTACATTTTTTGAGAGGTGTGCATCAGCTGTGGTGAGAGCTACGCGACTATGTGAAGGCTGCGCCGGACCATACACATGCGCTTGATGCAGAAGTATAAATCAGCCTTTGGAAAACACTTACTCTATTGAGTTAACACTTTTGTATTTCTATAAATTATTATTATCTTTGATCAGGCAGACAAAACCAAAAAGCCATGAAACTTGGTGAGATGATACTGGGAAACACCCATACACTTTACAGTTAAGCTTTTTCAATTTACCTACAGTATATGGCGCATGTCTTTGGTGGAAACCAGAGCACCCGGAGGAAACCCACGTGAAAAGGGGGAGAACATGCAAACTCCACACAGATATTCCAACTGACCCAGCCAGGACTCAAACCAGCAACCTTCTAGCTGTGAGGCGATTATTCTACCCACTGCGCCACCACGACACCCAAAGCAAGTGTATATTAGTTGTTATTTAGTCCTTTTTTTCTCTTTGGTTGTTGCACTGCTGTACATTTGTGAGTTTCTGTGCTTGTTTTGTAAAGTAGCCGATAACGCTGTATTGGATATCAGCAGAGATAACCCATCGCCATTGGAAAGGACAAAAGAGAGGGAAACGGACTAATTGCCGGAAAAGCAGACTGCTGAAAAACTGCCTACAGCCCCTTTAAATCTGTCTTTCTCTCACACACACTCATGTTCTGTTTTGCCTCTCCAGCAAAAGTTCATGATTAGCGGATGATTCATTGCTGTCACCGAAACACCACTAAAGTCAGCCAGGATGACTGAAGGTAGAACAAATGAAGAGTTTATTGTCACTCTCTGCCCATCCCTCACAGCTTATTTATTAGGTGATGTGGTTGATATGATGGTCGTTCATCTTCTCGAACAAGGCTCAGGCGGACAGATTTGAGGAAAGGTCTCGCTGAGTCAGTCAATCCTCAAACCACTGATGTAGATGGAAACTTTCAGATCTGAACATTTAAGATTCCAACGTTGTGTTTATCAAGAAGAGAGTGATTAGATTGGATAGACTAGATTTAGGGCTTATCTACAGTAATTATGAGACCGCACTAAAAACTCAGATATCTGTCATATACACAACTGTACAACCTTTCAATGATTTGAAGTCAATTAAACAGACCCTTTAGTTTTTCATGATTTTTTTTGTGATATTTGCTATAAAAACGACTGATTTTGTGGTGGTAATTCACAGAAATTTGCAGACAATTTTGAAAAAAAAAATTTAGTAAATAAATTTTCTTGGGATCCCGACATAACAAAAAATAGTTTTCTCGTGATAACGACATCATTTTCTCGTGATCTCGACATAACAAAAAGTTGTTTTCTCGTGATCT
>CAIGQQ010033255.1:6318472-6348365 GCA_903798035.1 Danio albolineatus
AAAAAGTTGTTTTCTCGTGATCTCGACATAATTTTCTCGTGATCTCGACATAACAAAAAGTTGTTTTCTCGTGATGGCGACGTAATTTTCTTGTGATCCCGACATAACAAAAAGTTGTTTTCTCGAGATAGCGACATAATTTTCTCGTGATCTCGACATAACAAAAAGTTGTTTTCTCGTGATAGCGACATAAAATTATTGTGATCTCGACATAACAAAAAGTTATGTTGTGATCATGACTTATTTTTTGTTTTAATTTATTTATGTATTTATTGTTATTGTTATTGTTATTGTTGTTGTTGTTGTTGTTGTTGTTGTTGTTGTTGTTGTTGTTGTTGTTGTTATTATTATTATTAATATCTGGCCAATATCTGGTCAGGGAGAGAATAGCCTAGCTGCAGACACGTATTCTTGCAACATGTTAAAGGCGTTCAGAACAGCGATAATATGAGTGTAAATGCTTGTGCGCATGATAAATGTACATTCATTCATTCATTTTCTTGTCGGCCTAGTCCCTTTATTAATCCGGGGTCTCCACAGCGGAACGAACCGCCAACTTATCCAGCACATGTTTTACGCAGCGGATGCCCTTCCGGCCACAACCCATGTCTGGGAAATGACATGTTGAATTTAGATGTGTTGCTCAATGAAAAGTGTGATGTTTGGAATCAAAATATAAATGTGTGTATAAAAACATTTTTGTCGAACCCAAGGCATGCATGTACCTCTCTCAAAAATGTTCAAAACAACATGTCTTCCTCAGCACTGTAGCCTGTGGTGAAAGCAGCAGAAGAGAGAAAAGAACATGATTCCGTCTAGCAGTCTAGAACAGATTTCCTTGAGCCTGTGGAGGAGAGATTAGCCATCTCCCTTTAGCCGTGAAACAGCTCATAATCCCGACACCTTAAATCTCATACGCCACACAGGACAGACCTTTATATATGCACCCCATCAGCCGCAGCTACCCCGTTTCAGACGATTCGAGACACATCCTGTATGCGCAGCGATGGATACCACATATTAAAGCGCAAGATTCAATCAGGTGATATTAAATCTGCTTCAGTTGCAAATTAAGTCATAAATGTTTGATATACCGCCATATCTGCAAACGCATTGTTACGATGAGAAGGTAACCATGGTTACTTGATTGCTTTTGTATCCTTGTAATGAAAGCATAAAGGAAGGGTCCTCATTTGAAGAACACTTACATGCAGACTAGATAGATTGAAAGAAAGCGAGAGACCCACTTAGTTAAGCATTGCATCTGATGAACAGACTTTCAGAAAGTCTACGCTATAATGCGAAGGAGAGACGGACGCACAAGCCTTTCGGTGTACAGAAGGAGCCCATTTGGCACTATATGTGGCCAATTTCATGGAATGAGAAAAAGAAATGTTCTTCTCTTCTGTGCAGCGCTGGCCTTACACCAGGGAGGAGCTCGATAAGGGAAACCGTAATTGCTATTTCTTTTTTTTTCCCTTTGAGGGGGGTAAGAAAACTACGGCCACAGCATATGCAATTTTCTGCCAATTACTGTGATAGATAAAAGTATAACCATCAAACTGTGCCATGGCAAGGCAATGTCTGTAGGAAGCTTGAGAATGTATCTCAGAAGAAGAGATTTTATTCAAAATATTTCAATGGCTTGAGTTTTTAACTGATGGGGAAATAAAAGTAGTCCTTTTTGTGTTTTCCACCACAAAAACTCAGAGGTTTCCAAAATGTTTTTCAAAAAGCCCCTATTGTGGGTTTTTCAATATTACCTTACATGCAGTGTGCAACTGCCCTGCACAGCAAATTCATTAGTGTTACATATTTTATATTTTTTGCATATTTAAAATAAGTCCTTTTTGTCCCCAGAATGTGTCAGATTATTGATTATAGCTTTCTGAAATATATTATAGCTCTAAACAGCTTGTTGCTGTTTTGTGTACTGTGTCTTTAATGGCCCGTTTCCACTGAGTGGTACGGTACGGTACGGTACGCTTTTAAGGCCGTTTCCACTGTCTAGAAGTGTACCGAACCGAACCGAACCGTACCGTACCACTTTTTGGTTACCCCTTTGCAAAGGGTCCCAAGGGTACCAAAGAGTGACCAAAAGGCGGAGCTAGACGCGCAGCTATTGGCTTACAGAGATACGTCATTTGCTCGCGCAACAAGCCAGAATGAAAACAAAAGACCTGCCATGTTTAATACACAGCCGAGAGACAATGCTCCGAAATAATATAAACATATAATAACGAGCCATGGTCGACCCAAGCTCAAACAAACCTTGTCGTCGTCTTGAACCGCCACAAAGCCAAGAAGAAGAGCAGATTCTTATGGGTTACGAGCCGGTCTATGTGTGAGTTGTTTCGCTTTGACGCTTGCACTCGCGTGCGCGTCAATATTTGAAATAACAAACTTCTTCAGCTGATGATAATAACGTGCGCTTGACTATCGACGTGTTTTTGAAACCCGATCATTTCAGAAACAGACAAACGCGAGACTGACACCTGCAAAACCTCTGCAAAACAAAGGAGAAGCCGAAAAAAAACAAAGGAGCAAATTATTGTTTCAATATCAAGAAACTGCTGGACTAACCTGGACTATCATGAATTCAGAATGACTGAATTACTCTCTAACGAGAGGCTACATGTGCTGGTGAAGATTACAGACACAGATGAGAGCTCTGCACTGACTGGGGGCTTATTTCGTATTGTTTTTGAACCTAAATAAGGACTAAATGTATGTTGTGTGTAGTTTTTCTGTAGTTGGTAACATATCAGAGACTGTAAGGGGCTGTATGTGTTCATATATGCTGCATTTATTTATTTATTTTCATATAATCGCGGACAGTAGGCTATTTTGCATCATTGGTCTTGTTATAATCAGATCATGTTCATAGAGAGGTCAGTAATGAACATTCATACACCAGTATTTATGTGTATAATAAAGCCTCTGTTTTGTGAGAAGTGCTTCTCGTATGATTTGTGAACGACCCGTACAGCTTTACTGTAGACATTTCCTCGAGCGAGAATGACGTTGACTGAAACTTTCTGTCGTACACCACGTCCACCAAAAGAGTACCCTTTAGCAGTGGAAACACAAGCCTGATAAAGGTGACCCGTACCCAGTGTTGGGTAAGTTACTTTAAAAAAGTAATTAATTACTAATTACTAATTACTTAATCAATGTTGTATTTAAAATACTTTTCTAATTACTGTGTCTGAAAAGTAACTTAATTACTCAATAAGTAACTTAACTAAATACTTCTTGAAATCCCTATAAACCTTGAGTGGACAAATAATAAAAATTTAACTCTGTAAATAATAAATACTTAGATAAAACATATGAGTCAAACATGAAATAGTTTAGCCTTTTAGTTTTCTGAATCATCTTTATTATATTCTATTTTTAAAAAATCTATAATAATTATATGCATAATAATTTTTAGTATGCAACGTAACCTTCTTAAATATTATTCTGCATATCTATCGATCAGGCAGTATCATGCAATCTTTACAAAAAAAGCATTATTTTTCGCGGTATTGAAAGCCCGTGCAGTATGATCGGAAGTGGACAAAAGGCTTAAGATTTATACAGCATGTTTTTGAACTGGATTGTGTCTCTTGTTTACCTGTGATCCGATCGAGCAAAATGTGTCTTATTACTCTGTAAACAGAGCAGCATTAGTCATGTTAAATTTGCCGACTCCCTCTGTCACATCTGCGTAGTCATCCTAGCCTTTCTCATAGTAATCTTCATAGCCCATGTAAGGTGCGCAATAGCCTTGAAAAAGCCGCGGTACAGCACGCAGGCGCGCAATGAGGAAAAATTAATTGATTAATACTGTAATGTTCTTGTCTAGGAATATTTTCATTTCGTAAAACAGCCACTCGCTTCAGCTGAGTCCGACATCTTCCGCTTTATGACTAGCAGAAAACTGGCGCGCGGCGCTATCACATGCATCTGCATTATGTTGATTTTAAAGCGCCAGAGTTTACTTTTACCTTTAGAACATAAATTAATAAAATTGTATAAGATTATTCAGCGAGTTTAATTATTTTACAATGTAACGCAAGTACATTATAAGTAACTGTAATTAAAATACCTAAAAATGAACAGTAATTAGTTACTTTACTTTTTCAGTGGAAAAGTAATTTATTACAGTAACACCCAACACTGCCCGTACCGTACTGTACTGTACCACTCAGTGGAAACGGGCCATAAGTGTTACATATTTTACCCCTTTTTCAATATTTAATATAAGTCCTTTTTGTCCTTAGAATGTGTCAGATTATTGATTATAGCTTTCTGAAATATATTATAGCTCTATACAGCTTGTTGCTGTTTTTGTGTACTGTGTCTTTAAGGCTAGTCTTTCCCGCCCAACGTTTCCACGTGCCTGTCAGCGTGCCTCAATCTCCGCCCTCGGCTGCCTCAGACAACAGACAGACGTGAAGGAAGCAGATCTCACGTAACGTTTGTGAGAAATACTACGGTAAGAACTTTACCAATGATTGTTTGACGTGTTTGTTGTGGAGTTGCAACGATGAGTCACACATGTCGTTACAAAATTCACGCACACACACAGATACACACACATAAACAGCACGCGCGATTAGCTTAGCTTAGTTTAGCGTTTAGTTTACCTTAAGGATACAGGTTAATCTCCACTGCTGTATGGATATCTGTTATGTTAATGTACAAAATAAGCCCGATTTAACGTCCACAAACCAGGATTGAAGCTACTTCTTTTATACTTGTCCTGACATGCGGCTGTGGTGATGAAGTAAAGCTGAAGTAAATCACTGTTATTCATTACAAACATGCACTGTTTTAAACACGTGTTAAACTTGTGAAACTCACATCTGATGATGATTGATGATCTCAGAGAGCTGAACAGATCTTTTATTCCCGGTTGCTTTGCGCACGTCCTGTCTTGTTGATATGATTAAATGCGTTACAAAGACATGTTAATACGAAATGGGAGAGATTTGGATGCTTTTTTAACGTCAAGAAATTAAAAAAACAGACCAATTGTCTTTATATCAATCTAATATGACTGTGGACACACTAAACCTACGCACAGTTCTGTCCAAGCAGCTTTAAAAAGATGATTTTCACTACAGGTGCCCTTTAAAATGTTACATTTTATGTTTGTTTGTTTTTGTTACCCGATATTTTAAGTTGTCCTTGTTACAGTGTAACTATTTTTTTAACTACTGAGTAATATTAATTATTGTACTATTAATATTATTTAATATTCAATGCACTAATGGTTAGGGCTAATAAAATAAATAAAGTGTAAACATCATTTTTTAATCTTGTTTTTCAGTTAACATTTATTTTATTTCATATACTAAATATACTTTTAGCTAATGAATGTATTTTAATAATCTAGCAAACATGTTCATTAGGCCTGCCACAATAATCAATATATCGACTTATCGCACAACACATGAACATAACCACAATAATATTTAGTGACGCAATATATATCGCCCATAAATAAAAAACAGTTCTAGCAATATTATATCTCTATTGGAGGTGTCGGTATGGTTAAAAAAAACATTGTAGTATTTACTGTAAATTACTTGAGTATATCTTCATATGGGTGTCTGACAACTAAAAGTAGATCTGGTAGCAGATATCGCAGCCTCTGTTACTTTTTACCTTGCAACGTTTATTATTATTTATTATAGATATGCTTTTTAACATTCTGATTCCAATGTCTAATTATTAAATTGCTAAAATGTAACTAAAATATAACTTAATTCAATATTCTTAAGAATGAAATATTATGTGTTCTTAGGAAGAGTGGACTTGCATTATGATGATATTATATCGTCATTCTGGCATAAAATGGTCTTAAAATGACAATAATATCGTTTATCGCATTATGTTTTGGTACAATATATCTTACAATACAAAATAGATATCGTGACAGGCCTAATGTTCATTAAAAGTGCACTTAAAACTGCTGGTACCATTTGCTAGTACTTCCAGTATAAGCAAATTGTGCTCATGCTTGTATCCACACCAGTTTAATTGGAATATAAAAGCAGTATTTACTGTAGAAAACCTTTGTTGTTACACACTAAAGCATGAAACACAAGGCCAGCGCTCTCTCTCTCTCTCTCTCTCTCTCTCCCTCTCATTATACCTGGTGGGAGCCAGTGAAGCGCACCACAAACATGCTATTATTCTTAAGGCAGTTTAAGCAGTTATAATCACGCCTGTGAGATGCTCAGTTCTGTGTCGTGGGTGGGTTTGTGAGGTGTTGCATGCATTGCGGCATAAAAAGATTACACGCTTACTGCAAAAAGGAATAGTCAAATTCCAAGCCAAGCTCAATTTATTTGTGTGCTGGATGAATGCTCATTTGCATACCCCTTTCACAAATACTCCTAATTTCAAAGCATACAGAACACCTCGATGATGTTTGTATCTTAATGTATTAAGCATTTATGGCGCTTAAACTACCTTTATTTTATAAATATATACATGTGCAGGGGCGGCAAAGTGGTTCAGTGGTTAGCACTCTCACCTCACAGCAAGAAGGTCGCTGTTTCGAGTCCCTGCTGGGCCAGTTGACATTTCTATGTGGAGTTTGTATGTTCTCCCCGTGTTGGTGTGGGTTTCTCTGGGTGCTCAGGTTTCCCCCACAGCCCAAAGACATTTGCGATAGGTGAATTGGGTAAACACAATTGGCTTTAGTGTATGAGTGTGTGTGAATGCGAGAGTGTATGGGTGTTTCCCAGTACTAGGTCACGGCTGGAAGGGCATCCACTGTGTAAAACATATGCCGGAATAGTTGGTGGTTCATTCCTCTGTGGCAACCCCTGATAAATAAGGGACTGTGCTGAAGGAAAATGATATCATTGAATGTGGGGATGTTCTCAGATGCATAGTATGTATTAAAACATCAGTCCAAAGGGGTTTCAACTAATCACAAACCTCAAACGCTCATATTACCGCAAGTCTAGTATAAACTGATCCATTTGATAACAAATGTCCTGTCAAGTACACCTCTCATTGTTTTTAAATTGGTGGTATTTTTTGGCTCCCATGAGGAAAACAGCTTAAAAATCCTTTACAGAACGGTGTAAAAATGCAGAAACGATGGTTGTGCTTAGGGGGTAAATATGAAGCTGCTTACCTTCATAGTCATACATCGCTGAAGGCCTGTGCAAAAGTGCAAAGACCCTGGAGTGCAAAAAAAAGCTGTGATGCGCATGCAAATAGTTCTGGATATAAAACTCTGTAATTTAAAAAATGACCTGAAATGAAGTAAACAAAATAAAGTCCACAGGGTAAAAGCGACTACCGCATTACCTGCTGAATGAGGCTACTGAATACAACAATGAACGACACATTTAGAGCTTTCTAGATTTAAAAAGCAGTTAGATCAGTGTTTTAACCTAATTATAGGCTAGGGGAAAAAAAAGTTGTACTTTCTTACCCATTTTATTGTTTGATCAAAAAGTTTTAGGAACAAAAAATAAAAATAACTTGACATCAAGTTGATCATTTGGTCTCAGAAGTGGCTTAAATAAAAGGCAAAAGCCTAGATTAAGCTTATTTTACCAAAATGAAATATGAACATGCCTTGATTTTTAATTATTTAATTAGGACAGTAAGGTCTGGCTTTGCTTTAACAGAAATAATGTACCGTATAGAATATAAAGCAGTGGAAAAATTATTAATATTGTGTATGACTCCTATGAGCTTGAGCATACGTCTCTGTCTGGACTCAATAAATAACTTATTAATAAAGTCATCTGGAATGGCAGAGAAAGCGTTCTTGCAGGACTCCCAGAGTTCATCAAGAATCTTTGGATTCATCTTCAGTGCCTCCTTCTTCATCTTACCCCAGACATACTCAATAATGTTCATGTCTGGTGGCTGGGCTGGCCAATCCTGCAGCACCTTGACCTTCTTTGTTTTCTTCTTTGATGTGGAGGCGGAAGTATGAGGAGCGCTATCCTGTTGAAGAATTTGCCCTCTCCTGTGGTTTGTAATGGAATGGGCAGCACAAATGTCTTTGTGGCTGCTGATGTTGCCATCCACTCTGCAGATCTCTCAAAGGTCCTATACTGAATGTAACCCCAAACCATGATTTTTTCTTCACCAAACTTGACTGATTTCTGTGAGAATCTTGGGTCCATGCACGTTCCAATAGGTCTTCTGCAGTATTTGTGATGATTGGGATGCAGTTCAACAGATGATTCTTCAGAAAAATCTACCTTCTGCCACTTTTCCAAATAATCAACTAGAAGTCAAGTTGTTATTTGTTGCTCTTACAATTGGGGTCGACGACAAGACTTTTGTCAGGTAGTGCAGTGTTTCTCAACTGGTGGGTCGCGACCCAAAAGTGGGTCGCGAGAATATTTTCAGTGCGTTGTGAAGTGTGTGGTCAAAAAACAACACCAAAGTTTAATTTTTAACTTGTTTTGCGTATACCGGACTTTTATTTTGAAATGCGCGCGCGCGTCACGTTGCCGAGCAACAAAAAGAGTCAGCTGGTGGAACTGTCGTGATAGGACGCTGAAAAAGAAATTTCTTCGGTTAGCACTGTCTACCATCACTCCTGACTTTGAAACTCTTATCACATCAGTAAAGCACATCCTCAGTTATCTCATTATCTTCCCAAATTACTGTTAAGTGAAACAGATGTTTATAATTGCTGTCATATTAGATGTAAAAATGGTTATGCATGTTTTAATCATTTTACAATTTGCTGGTTTGTTCTGTTCAACAGGATCAGTGTTAATGTTTTATTAACAGTTCAGTTTTTCATTATTTTTCATGGTAACAACCTTTCCTTATCCTAACCGCTGTTTACAGTGTTTGTCGTTTTTACTTTGTAATATTTCTATAATTTGATACATTTTGTTAAATGTCAGCAATAAAATATTGTTTATTTGTAAGTCTTGCTGATTTTCTCATGATTTTTCTGTCACTACTTGTGTATGTTAACAAATAAATACAAATTAATTATAATTCCTAAATTTATATTACAGTTCTTAAAAATTTGGGTCGCGGCTTGATGACCATGTAAAAATGTGGGTCCCGTGGCCAAACCAGTTGAAAACCACTGAGGTAGTGTTTAGTCTATATAGGTTCCTAGCCAAACCAGCTGAGAAACACTGATTTTGATGACACGTTTAGTGGGATTGAAAAACGCCCAGGAACAGCGGATGGAACATAAAAACACAGACAAGACAAGAATAAGACATCGGTTCAAACTGTAAAGGCTTGCTTTTATTTATGAGTGCCCACACTGAAAAAAAAGCCTTGTACTGTACTTATGAAAAATAAAACAGAAAGTGTGTGCTTTCTGCCAGCTCTTTCTGAAACAGACGTGTCATTTTTAAGAGTAGACATGAATTGTGTATATTCCCCAGTCTGTCTTACGAGCACATTTTCAACATTTACAAGTTAAAGTCCACAAATGTTAATCTCCTAACTCCATTGTATGATTTGTTTGTCAGACAAAACTGCATATAACAGTGAGGAGCACATGGAGCTTCATCACCTGCCAGTCAAACTCCCTCTGAAAGGCTGAGTTATTGAATATGAGGAAAAAAGGAAGGAGGGAACACACTGTTCCAGCTGAAGTCGATGATGATGTGTGTCTAGATGCTACAGACATTATAAAGAAGATGAAAGGTACCAGGATGCACAAGTACACCAAAAGCCAAGCGGCAGAAATATGGTATCCAACTCGTTGTATACCCGTTTCTGATGTTTCACACAAAATAGCAATATCCCTAAGCCCTGACACAATTTCATTGTCATTTAGTATTTTTAAACATTTATTTCCCTCGTAGGGGCAGCAGGCTGATCCCTAATGCCAAAAAATGTCAGGATTTATTAAGCTCATGGGGATATTTTTTAATTGTAGCCAAAAATATTGCCTGTAATAAGTAGTAGTTTGTTTATTTGACAACTCAGGCTTGTTCTGAATACGTACCCCTATATACATTTCCCATATTCCAGGTGGTATGTTTTTTTGTAGTTTTTAGATTCGTAAATCCGGCGCCATGGTGGCGTAGTGGGTAGCACGATGGCCTCACAGCAAGAAGGTCGCTGGTTCGAGCCTCATGTCAGTTGCCATTTCTGTGTGGAGTTTGCATGTTCTCCCCATGGTCGTGTGGGTTTCCTTCGGGTGCTCCAGTTTCCCCCACAAGTCCAAAGACATGTAGTATAGATGTATGGGGTAAGCGAAATTGTCCGTGGTGTATGTGTGCGAATGAGTGTGTATGGATGTTTCCCAGAGATGGGTTGCAGCTGGAAGGGCATCCGCTCCATAAAACATATGCTGGATAAGTTGGCGGTTCTAGGGACTAAGCCGAAAAGAAAATGAATGAATGAATGAGATTCGTGAATCCACCAGAGGTCGCTGTGTATGCTTTTTAAGATCTCAAATTTCTCCTAAGAGTGCCATTTGTGCCTGCTGTTCTCATGTAAATCCACCAGAGGCTGCTGTTGATTGACTCACTGACTGACCGATCGACTGACCAATCCAACCGTTAGTGTTTTCAGAAGCACTTATTGACCACCCACCACTTTTCCTAAACCCAACCGACAGTGTTTTCAAAAGCAATGCAGAAAATTATACACATAAACACTGGTGTATAAATGTTCCTTACTGACTGAACATGATCTGATTATAACTGCAGATCAATGATGCGAAATAGCCTACGGTCTGCGATTATAAAAAATAAATAAATAAATAAATGCAGCATATATGAACACATACAGCCCCAAATAGTCTCCGATGTTACCAAATTACAGAAAAACTAGACACAGCAGACATTTATGCCTTATTTAGGTTCAAAAACAACAGGAAATATAGCCCCCAGTCAGTGCAAACCTCTCATCTGTATCTTTAATCTTCACCAGTACATGTAGCCTCTCCGTCATTATTCTCTCGTTAGAGAGTAACTCCGTCATTCCGAGTTTATAATAGTCCAAGTTAAGAACTTTATTTCAAATATTGACGCGCATGCAAGCGCAAGAGACAAGCGAAACCTCTCGCGCTCGCGCTTATGGGCTCGTAACCCATAAGAATCTGCTCTTCTTCTTGGCTTTGTGGCGGTTCAAGACGACGACAAGGTTTGTTTAAGCTTGGGTCGATCATGGCTCGTTATTATATGCTGATATTATTTCGGAGCATTGTCCCTCGGCTGTGTATTAAACATGGCGGGTCCTTTGTTTTCATTCTGCTTGTTGCGCAAGCAAATGACGTATCTCTGTAAGCCAATGGCGTTCAGCTGCGCGTCTAGCTCCGCCTTACGGCACCCTTTCTGTTTTTTGGTACCCCTTCGAAAGGGTGACTAAAAAGTGGTTCGGTTCAGTACACTTTTAGACAGTGGAAACGGCCTTAAAAGCGTACCGAACCGTACCGTACTGTACCACTCAGTGGAAACGGGCCATAAGTTAGATATTTCACTTTACTTAGAGCTGTGTTACACACTACATGCAAGCTAATTTTCAAAAACCCATAATAGGGGCTCTTTAAAATTAGCATTTTTTTATGTAAGATGCAGCATCCCTGAGAAACGACCAGCCTTGCACTCCTCCTCTAACAAATCCTCCAAAAAGTTTCCCTAATTGGAAACTGGCTGAAGGAGAACGAGCTGAAGGAGACCTTTTAACATTTATTCCACAAACAAAATGAAGCTGGCCGTACGAAGCAGAACAATTACCAAGAGAACGCGGAGCTGTGAAATGTTTCGTGAGTTTTCTCAGCTCCGCATTTTTGGAGCGCGACGATCTGTTGTCCTCGTCCTCCACAAATCACGATCGTCCATTAGCATTCTTTTCAGACCGAGAGCAAGGTGAGACAACCTGCCATTATCACGAACCCTTTTGAACACATTTTGCCAGGTTGCTCCTGGCAAATGTGTTTTGAATTACAAAACGCTCCTAATTATGCACAATCGCGAGTTTACAGCGCGCGCTCATTTGAGCAGATAAGCGCGCTGTGGCCATATAATCACTTTAATTATATTACAGATTTATTTCCCATTGTTATCATTAATCTGTGAACGGATATATCTCAGGCAGGCCTGTAATAGGCTCCAGCATGCTTTATGTAACAGGAGCGAGTGATTAAATATTTGATATGGCTGCTGTGCTAACATCCATATCCCCATCTTCACCACAGGGGAACAAGATGACTCTGGAAATCGGCACTTCTGAAGGGCATGACGGGAATTAGTCACGAAACACCTGCTCTGCCTTGATAACGTTTCACTTTGTCTGTGAGAATATGGTCCTGGTGATGTCACAATTGAAAACCGAACGTTCTTCTCCGACTCAAACGTATAATTAGTGTTAGTTAAAACAGCCAGGGTGCTTGTAGCTGGTCGAAGATGGCTGTTGCATCATTTTAGCATGTGCACAAGTAGCGGGTGTGCTGTGTGTCGGCTTATCTACATGTAGGATGATGCGCAAGTGATCTTACCAAAAGACGTGCAGTGATAACGAATGTGCTTGGGATAGTGTCACTGTGTGAAATCTTTGGCTAAACATACTAATGCAATGCGCTGTAGGTGTAACACGTATTCATACCAAACACTTTCAGCTTGGTTTGGACGTCCAGGGAACAAACATAGTGTTGTTTTTAGTGGTTTGATACTTCTAGGTGTATCTTCATTTTAATAAATCAACATTCATTCATTTGCCTTCGGCTTAGCTCCTTTATTCGTCAGGGGTTCCCACAGCGGAATGAACCGCCAACTCTACGTGAACACACCAAATGGGCCTGCGTGGGAGGATTTGTCTTTTTTAGCAGTATTTGTTTCCACCCAGGCTTATTCTAAATATGTACCCCTATATACATTTCTGGAGAGTGCCAAATACATTCCAGGAGCTACTGTTTTTTTTGCAGTTTTTGTATTCAAGAATCTACCAGAGGTTGTTGTATTTACTTTTTGAGATCTCAAATTGTTCCTGTTACTGACTGACCGACTGAACTCTAACCACCCCCATCACTAAACCCAACCAACAGTGTTTTCAAAAACAATCCAGAAAGCCTTGATTTATTTTTATTTTTTTCCCTTTTTTTTCAGATTTTACCATATATTTTCTTGTTTATTTTATTTTTTTGACTTTTAATTTTGTCTTACTTGCTTTCTGGAACCGTTCTTCACTGGACTTGAACCCCGTCATCTTGGTTAACTCCTTTCTGTCATATCTGTCAACCCTCTAGTTTTTCCTGAGATTTTCCCATATTTTACAGTTCTATCCCGCTACCATCCCGTAAATGTATTTTCCCGTATTTGTCCCGTATTTTCAGTCTTTCTCTGAAGGGTGGCAATAAACATTAAAGAGCCGATTCTCCCTATAGGCAACCCATACCGCTAAACCACAAGGGTCCGCCCCTTGCTCTTTAATGTGAGTGTTCTGTGCTTTCGTTTTATTTAGGAATGAAACACTTTGAAATAAATATAAAAACGGCGGGATAGCCTTTCCTTTTCATTACAGGTGCCGTTGCTCCTCCTATACAATCCTCAAAACAGTCATAAAGCGGTGAGCAACTGTCAGCTGACGCGCTCCATAGTGATAAATAGACGCTGTTTCCCAAACGGATTCTGTACATGCGATTTGAAGCGTAGTGAAAGTCTGGGTTTTGGGTGCATGTTTAAACAGACATATACACATAATCAATAATAATAACATATAAAGATGTCGATATTGTCCCTTATTATTCCTTATTATCCCTTATTATCCCTTATTATCCCTTAATATCCCTTAATATCCCTTATTATGGTGGGCGTATGCCAAAGTTGACAGGTATGTTCTTTGTGTTTCCATGCAGCCATACGTACTTCTAGCTACATATTCCGCAATCTCCAGAAATGTATATAGGGCTCCGTTTTCAAAATGTGTTATGTTAATTTGTTTTCTCCATCACAAGACACCGAAACGTCCGACGCATAAGCAAAGGGTAGCATTTAATACCATTATCACATAATCTAATAATCCATATCGTTTACAAATATTTGAGAAATGTAGCAACATTACAGCCGGCCTCTGTGATTTAATTCCACATCCCTTTTTTTCTCTCGCAAAATAACTCTGGGCCCCTCGTCTTTTTCTCGAAGGCACATTTGAACAGTTGAACTGAGCCCTTGAGATGTTTGAACACTGATTCTAGTCAGCAGTTTAGACTGAAACACTGTTGAGATCTTCTCTTCAGCTCCAGAGGAGACACACTGGAGAATAATACGCTCCCTGTTTCTTCTCAACGCTGTCTAGAAGAGATGATTCGCATATTACAGCCAATATCTTTGTGATTTTTCTTTCCTGTGGGGCATAACGGAGATTAATGGTACAAACTATCCTCCAAGCAGTTGTAGGTTTTGATACTTTTTTATTGAGATCTGCTATAACGAATCACTTTCATTTTATGCTTCTATTTTAATAGCTTTTCTCAAACGATGAACAAATCTGTTCAGGGCCAGTTCAATTATACAGTTCCCTCCACTAATCTGCTTGTGGAGGTATTGAAGACTCTTTCTGGTTCCAAGCCTATACTCATTTGCATTGAACAATAGCGGTTTATGACCACTGTTTAGTCATATCACACATTAAAGCTAATGTTTCTTGTTTCAATGTGATTTCTAAACTGACTTTGACTTGCATTCCACTGCAGATAATATGAATAAAATATTTCATGTTTTGTCAACTTCATTTCGTTTGTAAATATACATCCTTTCCTGTCATTCAGACATGCAACACATTCCAAAATAAAGTGAAGGAGCAATTTAGGGCTAGTAATTAGGTAAATTGGTTAAATAATAACGTGATGTATGTCAACAGGTAATTATAATCAGAATCAGAAAGAAAGAGCTTTATTGCCACACATACGAGGAATTTGTTTTTGTGGGAGAGCTTCTACAGTGCAACGGAAATACAAATAACAAAGTAAACATACAAATGAGCCCAAAGCAATATCCATGGCTCCTGGTGACACAATGAGGTCTTGTAAAGCGAAACGATAACAATAAACTCTCTAAGGAATTGAACATTATTAATAATTTTAACATAATTTACAATTTTAGTGCCGTTGTGATTTCACATGCTGAGTAATTTCGTTTTCCCCACCGTGTCCGACATTAAAATCAATACGTCACACCTTGCAGAAAGCGTGGGCGTCGTCAAGGTGGCTTTTAGATAAAAACTTGAATTCTTCCATCCAGCTGCTGTTAAATTTACATGTATATATATTTTTTCTTTGCCGAAGCACAACCTGACTCTTTTCCTTCCATCATGTGTACTACTACTGACGCAGCTGCTTGTTGCTACTGCCACCGTTCAAGTGCCGCATCTACCTCCTGCGCAGAAATCAACAACGCACCTGAGTTGTACCGTATGTTGCCAGATTGAGGTAAAATATTACAAGATTTGAATATTGCGTCGATTGTGTGAGGTATTGATCTTCATTCAAGATCTGGCAACTTGACAAATATGAACAAAAGTGCTTTTTTGAAACTGCATTGGGACATACAAATTACGGGATTTTCCCAGGAGAAATAACAAACCGGGAGGGTGGCGGGAGATGGATGTGAAATACGGGAGACTCCCAGGAAAAACGGGAGTGTTGGCAGGTATGTGCAACGGAAATACAGAGACAGGACAAAAAAACAGGTAATAAATATGTCTTTAAAAAATTGACGTATGTATGTAGTTAGTAATTATGATTTGCTACAAAAGCAGCATCCAAGTAAAGCTCACACTAGAGTTTAAGCTTGCAAAATGGTGTCGTACGGTGCTGCGAAAAGGGCAAGATTAAACAGGATGATTAGACATTAAAAAAGGCGAGCGATTGATCCATGTTTTCAATTTCTAAATTGTTTTGATCTTCGATTGGTCTCACGCAGTCACATGATGTGATTTCACAGGTTAGAGTTTACCAAGCTTGAACTTTCCAGCGCAGCAAACTGCAAAACTTGTCGCAGGAGCTTGCATTTCCGGTCTGTCGCATTTGCATGCGTATGAATGGGGAGAAAAGTGTAGTGTGACCGGTGCTTTAGGTCTAGTCCTTTATTCATGGGGTGGCAATAATGTTTGCACACATATTAAACATATCATTCTTTTTCGAGTTCACACTTAGCTGATGATTGATTATAAAGCTTGTTTGGCATGCTGTCCCGGGAGACAGCCCTAAGCTCATTGATCCTCGAGCCCGGGGCTCCCTCCCGTTGGCAAGGTGAGAGGGGAGTTTGAGCTCAGGTAGATCTTAAGGACTCCCCTGCGGGTAGCTAATGAACAGGTATTGATTACTCTTAAGAGATAACTACTTACTAGGAGCATGTCTATGGTGCCGATTTGGATTAATCAATTAACTTAAGTTGCATGTTTTTGGATGGTGGGAGGAAACCGGGGAACCCGGGGGAAACCCACGTGAGCACGAGCAGAATGTGTAAACTCCACATAGAAACGTCAGCTGGCTTAGTAAGGACTAGAACCAGTGATGTTCTTGCTGTGAGGCAACAGTGCTAAACACTGGGCCACCATGCCACCCATCTAGGAAAGGAGGAGGAGAAGGGGTGGAAGGGGGGATTCTTCAAAACGAAGATGGCTGTTCGTACGGAACTTAGGGTATTTATAGTTGCTTAGGAATTGTTTGATTGGTGAATCATAAAGTGGATAATGCGGGACCAGACGTAAGCAAATAAGCGCATGATCCTCTCGATATTTGTTTATAAATAATCTTAACTTATTTGTCGTTATTAAAATGGCTGTGTTTGCAATTGTTTGTTCTCTGTCTGAGATTTTTTTTTGTTAATATTTTAAGCAAAAACTAAGCCTTTTTTGCTCTTAATTTTCAATATTGCTCATAATAGTGAAAGGCACTTAATAAACAGCAAGTCTTTTGGTCTGTTTATCTAATACAATATCTGCATTTTTTTTTAAACGACCTTCTGAACTTTCAACCTTTTCACATCTTCAAACTCTTCTAAAAACCTTTATCTTGCTCTTCTCCAAACTCTGTCTCTCTCCGACTCTCTTCCTGGAGAAGTTTTGACCCAGTAAGGGGTGAGTAAATATGTGTATTCCCAAAGTGATTTCACAGGCCTGTGGTCCAAAAAGAGCTCAGTCTGTGCGCGGGATTAGGAAGCGGTGATTGACAGCAGCTTGAGTGCTGGACAACACGTTTGGCTGGAAATTGAGGATATCACAGAATGCGCTGAGACTTTTTTTTTTTTTTTTCCTCTCTCTCTACTCCTCTCCTCCTACTTCTTCCTCTCATCTCATTTACTGCTTCTTTGCTTTTGCTTTTTATCCTTCCTTCACAGACATTCAAGTGTTCACTGTTTAACTTCCATTTACTGTAGGTTTGAAATACTTCTGATGGTAGAAGAGAGAGAAAAAACATAAAAATGCAAGGAAATGTGATTAAAAATGTGGACAATACATGCATATTATATTTGATATATATATTTGACAATTCCTGACACTCTGTGGTCATTATAAATCCCAGGATGTCCTTCGAAAAAGAGTAGGGGTTTGGTATCCTGGCCAAATCTGCCCACTAGACTCTGTCCATCATGGCCTAACCATCCCCATATCATAATTGGCTTCATCACTCTGTCTCTTCTCCACCAGTCAGCTGGTGTGTGGTGTGGGTTAGGGTTAAAAAGCGCTATATAAATGTAAGGTTTTATTATTAATTATTATTATTATTATTATTATTATTATTATTTTTATAATAACCACACTGTAAAACAAAACCCATAATTTTACGGTTTATGTCCGGCTGCTGGGGTGCCGGAAAAAAACCCTAAATAATGGCCGTTAATTTACAGAAACATACCGTAAAATAACGGATATTAAATTACAGAAGTTTCCGCTATTTTACAGTATATTTCTGTAATTTAACGGGCGTTATTTAACTTTTTTAACTGCCAAAAATAAACCATAAATTACAGATTTTGTTTTTACATTACATGCACTACACATTATATATGCATTTAAAAAATAAATGCATGTGAATTAATACTAAAATATTACTTATATTTTTGGAAATCTAAATAAGTCAACTAGTAATTTATGTAAACAGAAGACCTATTTATTAGAATTAGTAGAAGTCACAATGCATTAGTATTATTATGGATTGTTGTTAAATAGCTTTAGCATTTCTTTAGTTTTTTTTTTTTTAGTTTAGGTTTTCTGCAACGATTTTTATCTTTGTGAGTAATAGAAAAGGGTTTCAAAAACGATTGAATTTTAGAAGTCATGTTTTATCCAACTTTTTTTCTCTTCTAATGTGTTGTTTATTATTTTGAGTTGATTTATTATCACATAATATATATTGGCTTGTTTTCTGGAAGAGAATAATTATTTGTCTCACCCCACTGCCTATTTCTCACATTTTAAAGGCGCAGTATGTAAGTTTGGCACCCAGTGGTTGAACTACTGTAGCTATCGCTATCCTGGATCAGAACAAACGCAAGCGCAGGTTGCCAGATTGACGACATGAGCGAGTGATTTAAACTGTGTTCTAAATAAAAGCAATGGCATGCGACAGAAGGAGTTTTTGTTCTAAGCAACACCTCGATTTTATATAGAAAAGGCTTCTATTTCTTATAGATGAACAACAGAACACTATGAAAATTCACCTCAGGTAAACCTCATGTACTTTAATCAGTGATAAATGCTAACAATGTGAGTTTGTATCCCATTTTACATGACATTTATTGCCATATACTGAAAGCAGCAGCAGATCTGGAAAATAAAATAAACTGTTTGAAATTGAACTTTAGAACTAAACACATATCAGTGATTCAGCATTAACATTTAATGTTAAAGAGGGTTAATATGTATTAAATAGATTAAAAACCTCACCGTTTCATGAGTAAGTGCATATTTTGTGCTTCTAAATGGCTGTATTTAACTTTCTGTCATGTTTCGTCTGGTGCAAACAACCAAATTGCTTATCGCTGCGTATCTCGTCATGAAGCGTGTTAGGACAT
This sequence comes from Danio albolineatus, assembly GCA_903798035.1. Taxonomy (NCBI): domain Eukaryota; kingdom Metazoa; phylum Chordata; class Actinopteri; order Cypriniformes; family Danionidae; genus Danio; species Danio albolineatus. The sequence continues at coordinate 6,337,450 of CAIGQQ010033255.1, forward strand.
GCAGTTACAATGTAACCTGCTCACCTAATGTTTATGTTCGTTATATTTATATCATTTGCTAATTGATAACCTCTTGAGGAACTGAATCTGTGTCTCATTTCGGAGTCTGTTACTGTCCACCGGAGGTCCCATTTCAGTCACGAACGCATGCTTTTAGAGCCTTTCTGAATGAATGAATAGATGAATGAATGAAATAAGCGGTTTTTCACCAAGTGCTGAAATATAATTGCCTAAACTGCATTGAGCAGGTTAAAATGACCAAACCAAAGACAACATTCCAGCACGGAAAACACATTTTCAAAGCAGAATATCTGATTTCAGCATTATTTTTCAGTTAAACAAGTTTACTTGCCATGTTTTTTATGTTTTTTATAAAAATATTATGGTATTTTTATGCTTTAGAATAATCACAAACTTACATACAGCACCTTTAAACCTTAATTTTGATACTTTTTATTAGTTAGTTGTTATTAGAACTTAATATCTTACATCATTTTGTTTCTCAGATAAACATATGTACATTTTAGATTTTTGTAATGAGAAAACAAGCCAGAAATCAATATTATTTATTTATTTATTTATTTGTTTGTTTGTTTGTTTGTTTGTTTGTTTGTTTAGTTCAGAGGTGCCCAAACTTTGTTTCTTATGAAGGGCCAAAAACCAAACTTGATTAAGGGGGGTGGGCCGAAGATTAATATACCAACTATTACACGAAAGCTGCTATGGTAATTTCCTAATTTATTATGATTTTATGATTTATGATTTATTATATATTATTGTTTATTATTATTATTTCCTAATTTTTACAATTTATTATGAACCTCTCACAATAAAAACATAAATAAACACATTTGTAACAAAATGGTATTCAATGCTGAGCTGCACCCGCCTTTGCCTTGATTTGCTCGTTGATGTCTTCAGTATTGTCCTCTGTGTTCCAGTGACAGTATTTACCTTTTTAAAAAAATAATTTATGCACAACATTTAATTGAAACATTTCATTTCAAATTACCTTTGTAGCTCAACAATTAAACAAACAAACAAAAGGTTACGTTAAATTAGAAATGACAATCTCTGTTGAAGACATTTATTCTAAATCTCTTTTCAGATGGGATGGCGGGCCAAATCAAAGGTTACCATGGGCCAACATTGGGCATCTCTGATTTAGTTAGATAGTTAGTTAGTTAGTTAGTTAGACAGTTAGTAGTTTAAAGTATATTAATTGACTGAAAAGATGTCACCATAGTTTTACAATGCCGTATAAGTTGTACTTATACTGTAAAGCTTACAGGATTTTTCTTACAGCATTATATTGATTGTTTTCCTTTTCTCTGGACACACTTGCCTTATTTTATCCGTAATCTGTAATATTTAATTTCCAAAAAATTTTTACTATTTAATTTCCAAAAAGCCTTCTATCTTTTCTTTTTCCATTTTTGATTTGATCCTCATGTTGCAGACTAATTCATGTATCGTTCAGTTTGCATCTGCTGCATTAAAGTCTAAATGAGATCCAATTCAAAACTTTACTGCAAAAAAAAAAAAAAAAGGCTGCATTTTACCGCACTTCCACACAAGTTGCGACAGCCTCTAACAATATGACAAGGAAAAACTGCTGGAAATAAAAAATAGATCCTCAGCGCTCAGCAGCCTGACTATTCTTGCTTCGCAAAGACAACTAGATGCTTTTTTGCTGTCGGTAACTCTGTTTTCTCTTTCCCCTCCATAGTCTTTTTTTTTTTGTGCATTCCATCTCTCCTGAGTCTCTTTGATCAATGCGCAAACAGAGCAATTTCTCACCATCCATCATTTTACGGTCAATAACGAGAGAACACAAGGCAGCGAAATGGAAAACGGTGTCTGAGAAACACGCCTACTGCATGGCCCAGTGCATACTGTAATAACTCAGTCAATCATTAACTCGCCATAAACATAACACACGCAGACACACATCAACGTGTGCACCGCAGCAGCACTATCATTTGCTGTTTAAATGATACGAGATGCCTGCTTTCTCTACAGTCCTGTCACTTCTGTGTTCTTCCAGCTCTTCTACTCTATAATTCAGTTCATTCTGGTTTGGCCTTTGGGAAAAGTTCAATGTTGGTGCCTGTTTTATTTAGATACATAGGAGCATTGAAATACAATATAATATGCGCAATAGTTTGCCATCCAATGCCAAAGTGTGTCAGATTTGAACCCCATGCATTTAAAATCTGTATACTGTTTCACATTTTGCATGCTTGTTTGATTGGCATGTAGCGCTGATTTGTATATAGCATAACATGAAATTGCTAAGAAGGTGTAATCCAGTATTAACCTATTTAAATTGAATGAATTTTAATTAAATTCCTATTTTTATATAGAAGTTTAAGTAGCGCACATTTTCATCCAAAACAAGACAACAAAATTTAATTACACTAACTGGCCACTTTATTAGGTACACCTTACTAGTACCGGATTGGACCCCCTTTTGCCTTTAGAACTGCCTTCAGAACTGATTCAGCAAGGTACTGGAAATATTCCTCAGAGGTTTTGGTCCAGCTTGACATGATATCATCACGCAGTTGCTGCAGATTTGTCGGGTGAACATCCATGATGCGAATCTCCCGTTCCACCACATCCCAAAGGTGCTCTGTTGGATTGAGTTCTGGTGACTGTGGAGGCCATTTGAGTACAGTGAACTCATTGTCATGTTTTGTGGCATTATCATGATGCTCAGTTGGTACTAATTGGCCCAAAGTGTGCCAAGAAAAAAAAACCCACACCATTACACCAGTACCACCAGCCTAAATGGTTGATACAAGGAAGAATGGATCCATGCTTTTATGCTTTTGATGCCAAAGTCTGACCCTACCATCCAAATCTCGCAGTAGAAATCGAGACTCATCAGACCAGGCAATGTTTTTCCAATCTTCTATTGTCCAGTTTTGGTGAGCCTGTGTGAAGGGTAATCTCAGTTTCCTGTTCTTAGCTGACAGGAATGGCACCCGGTGTGGTCTTCTGCTGCTGTAGCCCATCTGCCTCAAGGTTGAATGTGTTGTGCGTTCAGAGATGCTCTTCTGCAGACCTCGGTTGTAACGAGTGGTTATTTGACTTACTGCTGCCTTTCTATTAGCTGGCCATTCTCCTCTGACCTCTGGCATCAACAAGGCATTTGCGCCCACAGAACTGCCACTCACTGGATATCTTATCTTTTTCTGACCATTCTCTGTGAACCCTAGTGATGGTTGTGCGTGAAAATCCCAGTAGATCATGCCACGTTCAAAGTCACTTAAATTAACTTTCTTCCCCATTCTGATGCTCTGTTTGAACCGTCTTGACCATGTCTACATGCCTAAATGCATTAAGTTGCTGCCATGTGATTGGCTGATTAGAAATTTGCATCAACGAGCAGTTGGACAGGTGTACCTAATAAAGTGGCCGGTTAGATTATTATTACTCTGAAATAATTTTTTACCCTTTTTTTTTTTTTAGTTAATCACCCTAAACATAGTCATTCTGTATGGAGGACCAAAAGTACCTTTCAGAAATAAAACAAAGAGTCAAATTATTATTTAATAACTGAAGCATAAACATGTAGATTGAACATAAAACAATTAAGTTGTCCCAAAAAATTGCTTGTTTCAGCTAATTTTAAATAAGTAGTTTAAACAAGCAGCAGAATTGTTTTTTTAGTGTAATTTGACACTGATTTATTTATTTTTTGTTTAATATTTCATGTTTTAATTATTTTATATTTGTTAGTTTTCGTTAATGTTTTCATTTTCATTAATGTTTTGTCTTATTTTCTGGTACACTCAAAAAAGAGATTTTTGCTGCTTGTTTAAACAATCGATTTATAATAAGCTGAATCAACACAACTCTTGAGTTTTTGGGCATAACTTAATTGTTTAATGTTCAATCAACTTAAATTTATAAAAATAATTGAGTTAACTTAATTGATTTGTGTTAAGTAAACATGAAGCAATTGTGTGGAACCCAGCATTGATGATGTATACAGTTTGCTACCATGAGTGTAAAATGCAATTGGCCGTTATACGTTTTAATTAAGGAACTTGATTCATCGTAGATTTACTCTCAGCGTGTTCACTTTTTTTAGTTTCCGTTGCTTTCTTAACTTCTTCAGCTAGGGCTAAAGTTTCTTTTCAGCCTTTCATCTAGAAAGCAGAGAGATACGAACACAGCTTCATTTCCTATACGGGCACTCTGCCATTCCTCTGGCCTGACTCCAGCATTAGAGAGAGAGAGAGTAAGGGAGGACACTGCTGAGTGTTCAAGGGCACCAGCAGAGATGCATTTCTTTCACCTTATTGCATATATATAGATACCTCAGCTCAGCTAAAAAAATGAATAATAAAAGTTCATGGCTTTATCTTTGTTTGAAAACCTACTGACTGGCCCATAGACATAACAGCTGCTCACGGGTTTGGAACTTTTTCAAATATTCGAACTGAAAATATGAATTATATGAAAATATTTCCTGTTGTACGGTGGCCGAGAGAGCTCAAACTTAAGCGTTAACGTAAAAGTAAGAGGTCTTTGCACACTGAAGTCTGAAATTTTTGGTTGCGTTTTTTTTTTCGTATTCATACAAACAAACAGCTATAGGCTGACTTATTATATTCAAACTGAAAATATTAATTATTTTAAAGAGCCCCTATTATGGATTTTTGAAAATGAGCTTGCATGTAGTGTGTAACACAGCTCTAAGTGAAGTGAAATGTCCTGCTAAGGCTTAAATCTGAAAGTGCAGTGTTAAAAACTATTGATTAATCCATAAACGAGTCGACTCATAGTTCCTCAAACGAATCGACGTGCTTAGCTGTTTCGGCATGACGTGAACATGAAAAATAAGCCCCGCCCATTTGTGCGCGCGCAGCCCCGGGAGATTCAAAACCCCCAACGCCGCCCACAAACAACAGCCGCAAGCAAAGGTTGCCAGATTGGGCGGTTTTGAATTTGATTGTGCAGGGAAAAACCTTTTGGATAGGGTTTGGACTGGAATCAGTCACCTACATCTGGCAACACAGAGAAGAGCACTGTAGAAGACATGTGCTCAGCTGGATATTATTGGAAGTGTGCAGATGAACCAGAGATGAGACTGTGAAGAGTCAGTTGTTGAGGTTTATTTTTGCAGAAATGCCTCAGCATTATAGCCCAGCCTTGTGCTGTGTTCCCTCTGAGGAGTGCTTCTGAAATCTACACGCTTACAACGGAGGATTCGTCGACCGTTTGTTAAAGAAAGGATCAAAAAAGACTATTGATGTATGCAGGGGCGGACTGGCCATAGGGAGCACCGGGATATTGCCCAGCCTGCACCCTCTATCCAACAAATGTAATTGCGATTAAAACGGTTGCCTCATTGTTTTCTCTAGCTTGTAAATGATGCATTTAATTGTGTTTTGTAACTTGTAACTGCTTGTAGTGTCTCTGGTTAACTTGTATTCTCATATCGCGTCTAAAAGCACGTTGTAAACGTGACACGTGCCGCTTTGTTTACGGATTAAAATGCATTTGTGAACTCGTGTTCCTCTGCTGTTTGTCGTTGCTATGGCTACATCAGCTCTCCTACACACATGCGGCGGTCCTGTTTCATAATGGTTCAGCTTTTGTCGCTGTGTGCATTAATACTGCATGTGTGTCGCTGTTTTTACTCATGGTTAAGAATAGAGTAATATGCTGGGAGACCGGGTGGTTAGTTTCGGGGGTGAGGTGTCTGAAATACGGGCGACTCCCGGGAAAAACGAGTGTTGGCAGATATGCTCACGCACACACTATGACTACTTCAATATTGATAAGCTGTGGTGGGCATTCTCTCGTTCTGAATGATTTCGACCAATCGCAACAGAATGGGTCATCGGTCCAATCAGTGCAGTTTAGCATCGCGCTAAGGAGGGGTTTTTGAACAAATGAATCGCTGAACGATTCATATAGAAGTCGCTGGGATAATGAGGTAAAAATAAATGCAAATTATAAGACAATGAAAGTGTTTTTTGACCATGCATGCATATAAGCCTGTTGTTGGAGACCCCCAAAACCAAAATAAGACCCTTTTTAATGTATAATAGGGGCTCTTTAAAATATTTCTTGTTGTACGGTGGGCCAGAGAGCTCAAACGTTCTGCAATTTAAGAAAACACATGGAAATGCACATGAAGAAACCTTTCCTTTACCTTCAAACTCATAATAACGTATTGACAATAGACCCACAGTGAATTTTACACCGTAAGCAAGCATGGAATCAATTAACGGCACGGTTTGCATGTTTCACAACACTCTTTTGAGGCTTGAGCCTCCGAGCGACATGCCAGCAGAAGCTTTTCCATTCATCCCGGGCTCTGAAAGAGTAAATAAACATGCAGGCGGGCCTTTCGCTATGTGGCATCTGCAGTCTCGGCGAGCCCTAATCTCTGCTCCCCAAACTCGCTGCCCTTTAACATTTTTACAGTGCTTAGAGGGGCTGCACACTGAGCGTGAAAATGTTAAGTATCGATTGGTGGGAGACTACAAAGGCCCAGCAGCTGGGATAGCAGGATGCTTGAAAACCCTGCCTAATGAAGCTGGCATTTGCAGTGTACAGCAGGACGCACGGGCCGCCCGGCCTGCCGTTTGTCATCCTGTTTAGAGAGCCCTCTCAGGCTTTTTGGGATGGGCAAAATGTGTGGCCAATCCAGGTGTAACCATTTGGCATTTGAGATGTAGATACAGTAGAGGTGTTTTCTGATGCAATAGTCCTTATTGCAGTGCATTTTCCCTCACAAACATGGTTTATTTAACTACAACACGAGTTCATGTATGAACAATGGCTACCTCAATAACTTGTTAGTTCATGTTTGTTAATTGATGTATTAATTAGCACTTTAGTTCAAGCTAAATGTAACCAACATGAACTCATCACCTGTTAATGTATATTTATGCCATGACTTTACTTGGAGTGGGGAAGCACGTTATTATTAACTCATTCTTAGCTGAACTCCTGTATTTAGACTGTTCATTTTGATGTAGACAGAACACATTTCTATCGTTTTTCAATGCAAACACACATTAGACAGACATGGTTAACTGTTGTGTTTAAATGTAAACGCTTTGATCCTAATTTTGGTGACTTCTTCTGTAAATACAGACCGCCCTGCCTGCCGTTTGTCGACCTGTTTAGAGAGCCCTCTCAGGATTTTTGGGATGGGCGAAATGTGTGGCCAATGCAGGTATAAACATTTGGCATTTGAGATGTAGATACAGTAGAGTTTTTTCTGATGCAATAGTCACTATTGCAGTGGATTGCCCCTCACAAACGTGGTTTATTTAAATGAGGTTCGAAAGTCTGAGGCCACACACTGTACAATAAAATTCAGGGGTTCCACACAATTCTAAAGTGCCAACACGATTAAGTTAACGTAGCAAATTCAATTCAATTTAATTCAATTCATGTTGATTTCTATAGCGCTTTTACAATGTAGATCTAGTAAAGTTCTAGTAAATTGAAACAGTGTCAGTCCAGTTTTCAGAGTTGAAGTTCAGTTTAGTTCAGTTCAGTGTGGTTTAAATTTGAAAGTTTAAACATTGAAGAGCAAATCCATCGATGCACTGCTCCACAAGTCCCAACCAAGCAAGCCAGTGGCAACAGCGGCGAGGAACAAACTTCACCAATTGACTGAGTGAAGGGAAAAAAACCTTGAGAGAAACCAGGGCACGACCATTTCTCCTCTGACCAAACTTCTTGTCCAGAGCTGGAGTCTATGCCACGATCACCAGCGATCTCTACAGCCAGAGATCGCTGGTTGACACACACACTTCTGTGAATTACAGAATTGGTTAAGGACTACATTTCCAGTCATGCAGCACACACACACTCCTGCTCCATATCACGACTGATTGCGCACACACACACACACACCAGCGGAGGATTGTCAAAGACTGATTACACACACTATATAAACAGCACACTCGCTCACAGTCATTGCTGAGTATTGTTATCTGTATAGTGACTCTGTAACGCGATGGGTGACACTGACAACGGTGGTGAGAATCCAATTGCAGATTTAATGTAACGTCAGTATAGCGGTGGTCATCGGGGACAAACAGATGCATACAGGTAATCAAATTCGTAGTCGTTAACAGGCAGAACGTCAATAAGGCTAGCAGCAGGCAAGGATAAACAGAAAGGCAAGGGTCATTACGTTCACGGAAGTGTGTGTGTGTCAACCAGCGATTTCTGGCTGTAGAGATCGCTGGTGATCGTGACAGTCTAGGCGCCAGAGGCTGAAGAATGCTGGAAGCCCATTGTGGAGAACTGCAGGTGGGTCATTTGGCATTTCTGTGTGGAGTTTGCATGTTCTCCTCGTGTTCACGTGGGTTTCCTCCGGGTGCTCCGGTTTCCCCCACAAGTCCAAAGACATGGTATAGGAGAATTGGTTAGGCTAAATTGTCCATAGTGTATGTGTGTGAATTAGTGTGTATGGATGTTTCTTAGATGGAAGGCTATCTGCTGCGTTAAACGTGCTGGATAAATTGGTGGTTCATTCTCCTGTGGCAGCCCCAGATTAATAAATGGACTAAGCCGAAAAGAAAATGAATGAATGAATGAATATATTAATAGGTACAAATACAGAACCTTAAAATATATTTCTAATTATACTAAATACTATTTATAAGTCTATAAAATAAAATACAAAATACCATATTAATACAAAATACAGAGAAACGTATAGAATACAAGAATCGTATTAATACATTTATAAGCAATCGTTTGAAAGGGATGGATATATTCGGCTTCTGTGGCTTTAGGACGAATACACAGATACAGTATATTGATCATGCCGTCTGACACTTCTGTCCTGAAACTGCTATGATGTATGGCTCTGCAGTTCTCCATTGGGTTATTATTGGAGAGAGCAAGTTCTGCATTCAGTTTTGTTCACTGCTTTTCTTCTGCTTAATAATCTGTTTTATCATTAAGTCCATCCCATGCTTTATTTCTTTGTCTCTTTAATGTGTCTTAATCATTTTTGCATGTAGAAACTTTTAAGCAAGCCTGTGGCACTGCAAACAGTAGCTGTAACACTTTATTTAGATGGTCCATTTGAGTATTAGCAGACTGTCTGCTTAATATCTGTTGATACTGACATTCAACAGAAATTTAACTGACTGTAAGAAACTTTGCAAGTACATGTCAACTTACACTAACCCTACCCCTAACCCCAACCTAACAGTCTACTTATAATCTAATGAGAATTAGTTGCAATGTAACTTAAATTCAACAAACGGACCATCAAAATAAAGTGTGACCAAGGTAGCTGCTAATAAAGAATCATATTATTTAAAAAGCTGGTCAGTTAAATGATATAAACTAGCAATCTAACATCAGCTGTCAACTAGCAAACTACCAACTAGATTAAACTATCTTTATGTCACGACTTTACTTGGAGGGCTACATTTTCATTAACTTATTCTTAACTTAATTTCTTTAAACTGTTTATTTTGATGTAGACAGAACACATTTCTATTGTTTTTCAATGTAAACAAACACTAGACGGCCCTGCATAGTTGTTTTAAACACAGTAGTTCATGAGTAGTTAAGGATGAGTCAATAGGTATGTTTCCATCCAAAAATGCGAATGAACTTGATGCTTAACTGGATTATCGCATAAAAGACGTGCGATATAAAGCAGAGTTTCCATCCAAGGAGTCAAAGCGGACAAAATAGTATATATATATATATATATATATGTCACGATCACCAGCGAGAGCACGTGCACACAAATATATTATTTTATATATATATATATATATATATATATATATATATATATATATATATTAGGGCTGTCAATTGATTAAAAAATTAACTAATTAATCACACTTCCGTCTGTGATTAATCATGATTAATCACGAAAAGCCGTATTTATTACAGAAATAAAAACACAGGCATGTAAGTGCCATTTAAATTTTAAAACAATCAGTGCCAATAACAAACTTAATTATTTCCATGTTGGATTCTAAGTGAACTACAAAAAAATCCAAAATACAGGCATTGCAAATATAGAAATTGGAAGAAAAAAAAATAATAATAATAAAGTATTGAATACAAATAATTGTATTCATTGTAAAGTTGTTTTGCGAGTTGAGAACATTAATTATAAAGTAGAAACAATTTTGCTTAATCCTCCTTAACATTAGCCAGTTGCTAAGACAGTCCAGTCTGTTGACATTATCAGGTGACAACACACATACGCACACACACACACAGAAACAGAGAGAGAGAGTGCGCAGTACAGCGCACTCCCTTCATATCATCACCACGCAGGACTACGGTTCTTAAAGTATGGCTGTATTTCTCAAGCAAGGATTCTGATACAGCAACGTGAAGCAGACGCTTTAGAAAAGTTGCGTGTAGGGGGGAAACACATCAAACTTAATGTAACATTTGAGGGTGCTTGGAATCAACTTAGAGAGGAATGGGTTGTCTTCGACAGCTTGTGACATCATCTGGCACTTTCACTGAGTACATTTACATGGATCCATATTATCCATGCGATCCTTTATCCATATTCCTTTGCTCATTAAACACACGCAGGGCCGGAGCAAGCTGAACTGGTGCTCTAGGCGAACGGTGATCACGCCGCCCTCAACCCGAAAGTGAAAAAGAAAGTGACCGGTTCGTGGATGAACGTGAGGACCGGGAGGGAGGGAGTAGGTGTCGCGGATTAAAGTGAGGACCGGGGGGTTCGCTGACTATTCTGCCGCCCTTGTCGGCCGCCTAGGTCGTCTCTATGGACGCACCGGCCCTGAACACACGTCGACCACAACAGGAAATTAAAAAAACTGCCACTGCGTTAAATGCGTTAATTTTTTTAACGACTTAAATATTTCAAATTAATCGGCGTGTGTTAACGCGCTAATTTTGACAGCCCTAAT
>CAIGQQ010033255.1:6353365-6376672 GCA_903798035.1 Danio albolineatus
TTTAATATTATTACTCATATTAATTTTTTTTTTTTTTGAGAGAGAGAGAGAGAGCTTTGCCCCAGTAGAACTTTATGTCTAGCAACATCCCTGGGAAATGCCATGCCATGATGTGCATACATTTTGAAAACTATACGGATAACCGAGTAGGATAAACTTTTTATTCTATAAGAAAAAAATATGCAAAAACCTCAATAGAAACACAGTATGTGCATTAAAAAAGTCATGTTTTGTTATAAGAGGTGATGATGATAAAAATGTGCATGAATGGACAAACCAGCAGGCTGATAACATGTAAAACCTCTGAAATTTTGTTTTGGTCATTCTAAAACACCTTAACCATTTCAGTATTAGCGTTAGGCCCATTAGGCCCATTATATTGTTAATTAGCTTTCCTCAGAACTTTCAAGAGCGTCTGAGCTCCGTGTAAGTAATTTATTAAATAAAGAAAAGATTCACGCAGCTTCTCCGTTTTTACTTTTGATATAAAGTGACGATTTTGTTCTCTTTGACTCATTGGATGGAAAAGGATTGGATTTATTCGTGCATCTGTTTTGCGATATTCCAGTTTTGCGCATATATTTGATTCACATCTTTGGATGGAAACATAGCTAATGGCTCTGGTCAAGCTGTGATATGAACAAAATTCTACTGGCTTGTTTTTTAAAGGGGAGGAGCTGTTCATCAAATTCCATCAAATCAATGAATAACAGACTCTTCAGGGGATCTTTAACTAATTTTCATTAAAAAATACAAAAAATTGAATGCAATTATTAGCGAATGAGATCCAATGTTCCCTGTGGCGATAGAAATAAGAAATATTTTGTATATTTTTGATTATTATTTTCATATTTCTCTTTGGCTTCCTGACAAAACGTGAACAGCCCTGGAGTCAACAAGTACGCTGCAAGTTTTAGATAGTAGATTTAACTACCTTAGAGTTCAAATTAACACTCCCTCAGAGTTTATATGGGAACCACTACATTAAAATAACCCTTTTGAAAGAGCAAACTAATTAGCAAACTCTTATAATGTAAAATATTAACACCACAAAGGATCATATGAACACCACTCAGTGTTGTGTTAACACTTCCAGGTCAAATTTTCAACACCGCACGGATCTTGTTTAATATCGGCAACACTTTATTAACTATTCCATTAATGTTTGAAGAAAACAATTCAAAACTGTCACAATCTGTATTTTCTTGTATTTTAACCAAAGGGAGCAGTTTTAAGACAGCTTTATTTTTTAGTTTAATATAACATAGCTAGCACAGACCAAATTAAAGATGAGAAATTATGCTTTTTTTGTGAGATTTTTAAAACTAACTTATCTACAACGATTTGGATTTCAAATGTCTATATGTACTTTTTCTCATGAGTTGCTTCTTCTCATCGCTCCTCATGGCAGAAGAAAATGGCATCTGGAAAAATCATCACTAAAGTCAACACTGTATTAGCGTTAGATACATCTAACTCTGGATGACAAGGAGGCAAATCAGCTTCTAACACTGAGAGGGTTATTTTATCTTTATCTAACTCTAGAATTCCAACACTTTATTACCACAACACTCGAAATTTAACAGTAATGAATTTACTGTGTATGTATGCATGCACACACTTTCTCCTCGAGTTCTGTCAAGCACTTTCATAGAAGACAAATAAATCCAAGTTCGTACGGAAGTATTCACACACATAGCCTTATCTCCCGCTAGACAGACCTCCTCATATCCTAGTGGATTGTGCAAGACCCCTGCTGTTGGGGATTAGATCTTTTAAGAGTGTTGCGTCCTGATGCAGTTCTTGTCTTGCGTCAGCCGTCCTCTGGGATTCAGGAAAACCTTCACACCGCGTTCACAGCTGCCCCGCTGCGAGGTTAAAATGTGAAGAGAGCATCTGCCGTTGAAGGGGAATCTTTTGGCATTAAGCCCGCGAGAGGGATGTGAAGATGGACAGTAGATAAAGATGAATCAATGTAATCTCACCTCTTATGTCGTTCCTCTGCTGCCTTCTGGAAATGGATTCTTGAAACACTCGGGCTTGAAAACTCTCTGAGAAGTTTGTAGAGGTTCATATTTCAGAAATCCTCCCATCATTTTTGGAAAGTCTTTTTAGATCCTGCAGGAAATGAATGATTAGGATGGGATGCCCCGCAAGATAATCTTGTCCAGCTGCCAAGGAGTGCAGCTGAACGATTTAATTACTTGTCGGCGCTTATCATCGCAGTCCATCTTTTATCACGTCTTTGTTCATTCCAGCTACCTCATTTCATTTTTTGTAGCTTGTTTAAATTGGAACTCCAATTATTCAGGCCAATTATTTGAAAGAAAGGTGAGCTTTTATTCGAAGATATGGGGAGTACATACAAAGCTTACATTTTAAATAATCCATTCCATTTATCTTACAGATGAAGTTGGTAGAATTAAAGAATGACTTCGGTTAATATACGACTTCTGATTGAACTAGCAACTGCATAGGATTTTGAATTGGGATGACGGGAAGTGAGTTTTTAATTGACCTTGCATGATTACTTGTGGGAACCACAGTGTGTAGTGAGTAGCACGTTCGCCTCACATCAAGAAGGTCGCTGGTTCGAGCCTCGGCTGGGTCAGTTGGCATTTCTGTGTGGAGTTTGCATGTTCTCCCTGTGGTTGCTTGGGTTTCCTCCGGGTGCTCCGGTTTCCCGCACAAGTCCAAAGACATGTGTTATAGGTGAATTGGGAAGGCTAAATTGGCTAAATGGGCATCCGCTGTGTAAAACAAATGCTGGATAAGTTGATGGTTCATTCCGCTGTGGCGAACCTGGATTAATAAAGAGACTAAGCCGAAAAGAAAATGAATGAATGAACCTTGAATAAGCATGCAAACAGATTGCCTCAGAAGTTTATTTTCAACAGCTAATTAATTTTGAGTGCACTAGTTTTTTTTAAGGAACGCTAAATTTTTTTTTTGTAAAATTGGCTCATTTTACAGGTCAACTAGAGTTAAATAGTGGAGTTTTACCCTTTTGAATCCATTCAGTTGATCTCCAGGTCTGGCAGGGGCACTTTTAGCTTAGCTTAGCATAAATCATTGAATCAAATTAGACCGTTAGCATCTCGCTCAAAAATTCAAAAAAGAGTTTCAATAACTTTCCTATTTAAAGCTCGACTCTTCTGTTGTTACATCATGTACTAAGACCAATGGAAAATGTTGCTATTTTCTAGGTCAATATGACTAGGAGGGCACCACGGTGGCATAACGAGTAGACTCACAGCAGGAAGGTCACTGGTTCGAATCCGGCTGGGTCAGTTGGCATTTCTGTGGGGAGTTTGCATGTTCTCCCAGTGGTTGTGTGGGTTGTGTGGGTCTCCGGGTGCTCCGGTTTCCCCCAAAGATATGTGGTATAGGTGAATTGGGTAAGCTAAATTGTCCGTAGTGTATGAGTGTGAATGAGTGTGTCTGGATGTTTCCCAGAGATGGGTTGCAGCTGGAAGGGCATCCGCTGCGTAAAACAAATGCTGGATAAGTTAGCAGATCATTCCGCTGTGGCTACCCCAGATTAATAAAGGGACTAATCCGAAAAGAAAATGAATGAATGAATGATCGCTTGTGCAGCCACAGTCAAATTACCCTGCAGCCCACGACCGGTGACTCACTGAAGCTACACTCTAAAAAATGCTGGGTCATTTTAACACAATTCTGGGTGCAATATGGACTAAACAAACTGCTGGGTTATTTTATACATTTAACGAACATGACAAAATTTAACCCAATGTTTGGCTTAGTCCGTATTTAACTCAATTTGGGTTTAAATAACCCAGCATTTCTTAAAGTGTAAGCAGGGCTGAGCCTGGTTAGTACCTGAATGGATGGGAAAGCTAGGTTGCTGTTGTAAGTGGTGTGACACCCCATTCACACGGGGCGCTTCCCATTGACTTTGAATGGGTGACGTCAGGCGTTGCCAAACTGCATTGTGGATCCGTCGGCGCCACTTCAGCTGTGTTGCTCTGTACAGAAGTTGAGAAATTCTCAACTTTTCAAGCGCCAGCGGAAGCGTCAGCCAATCAGATTGCTTTATGCAAATATCCCAGCTCAGAGAGTAGCCAATAGCGTCCATACAGTTTGATTGCAGTAAACGGAGGAGACATTTTAAAATTAAGGATAAACTCATCATTGTGGTCGGAAATCACCCGGTGCTTTATGACCAATCGCGATATATATATACCGGGATTCATACCGGAGAGTTGCTGAGCTCTGGTCAAATTTCGTTGGCTGACGCTACTATGACGATCGCGTCAGCGCAAAACTTCAGACACGCCCTCCGTCAAGCGTTGACGCTGAAGCCCCGTGTGAATGGGGCGTTAGTGACGCCAACAGAGAGTGCTCAACGTGTAGTATGCGAGTCCTAATGCCCCAATATAGTGAAGGGGACACCATACTGTCAGTGAGCACCGTCTTTCGGATGAGACGTTAAGCCGAGGTCCTGACTCTATGTGGTTATTAAAAATCCTATGTCACTTCTCGTAAAGAGTAGGGGTGTAACCCTGGTGTCCTAGCCAAATTCCCTCGATTGGCCCTTACCAATCATGGCCTCCCAATCATCCCCATACATTGAATTGGCTCTGTCACAATCCCTAGCATATTTGATTCCACGCTAGTGAAGCATTCAGTTTTTCTCTTTGCAAATTCCGGTGCTGCATTGTGGCTCAGTGGTTAGCACCACTACCTCACAGCAAGAAGATTGCTGGTTTGAGTCCCAGCTGGGCCAGTTGGCATTTCTGTATGGAGTTAGCATATTCTCCCCGTGTTTGTGTGGGTTTCCTCCAGGTGTTCCAGTTTCCCCCACCATCCAAAGACATGCGCTATTGGTAAATTTGGTAAGCTACATTGTCCATAGTGTATGTGTGTGAATAAGAGTGTATGGGTTTCCCAGTGATGGGTTGAAGCTGGAAGGTCATCCGCTGAGTCAAAAACATATGCTGGATAAGTTGGCGGTTCATTACACTGTGGCGACCCCAGATTAATAAAGGGACTAAGCCGAAAAAATTAAATAAATAAATGAATGAATGAAATTGTGTATGTATGTGTGTGAATGAGTGAGTATGGGTGTTTCCCAGTACTGGGTTGCGGCCGGAAGGGCATCCGCTGCATAATACTTATGCCGGAAAAGTGGGTGGTTCATTCTGTCGAAGGAAAATGACTGAATGAATGAATGTTTGAAAATGTTGCCATGTATAGCAACATGTATAGCAACATGGCATGATCACATCTCTTTAAAAGAAAATGGCAAATGAGGTGATAGCTTTACAGTAAGGCACATTACATCTGAAATACACCCATAACTCATTATGAGAATAAGGGCAACTGTTTCAGACCATGCGCTGGGTGTGCTGATTGATTTTTCCGATCCTTAAAATAGCAATAAATGGGTTTAGACTTGCATTATGTCCCACTTGCACTTGCACCATGCACTTTATACGATGCACTTAGATCATCAAAATAGAGCCCTTAATATTCAACTATAGGTATATACAGTTTTAAGTCAAATTATAAAGGAAAAAGATATGTTAATACAGCAGGGAAAGTAAGTATTGAACATGTCATGTTTTTTCCTGGGAATAATACTTCTAAAGGAGCTGTTGACATGGAATTGAACCAGATTTTGGCAAAAACCCAAACAATACACACAAAAATAACACAAACAAAAAATCTGAAATATGGGTTATGTGTAATAACAATGGAATGACACAAGGAGAAAGTCCTGAACTATTGAAATGTATTTAATATTTTATAAAAAAGGCTTTTTTGGTGATGGCAGCTTAAAAACTTCTCTCATATGGAGAATGAAGTCGCATGCATTGCTCTGGTGTGGGTTTTTCACAGATTTAAACAGAGTGTGGAAATCTTGATGGTTCTGTGGGTCTCATCTATCAAATCTGATCTTCATTGTGTATTTTCTATTGGATTCAAGTCAGGGGATTGGCTGGGCCATTCTACAGCTTGATTTTCTTTCTCTGAAAGCATTTGAGGGTTTCCTTGGCTGTGTTTTGGATCATTGTCTTGCTGAAACGTCCACCCTGGTTTCATTTTCATCATCCTGCTAATGTAGATGTAGGACTGAAGCAGCTTATATTCATTTACACTAACAAAGGGCAGACGAGAACTAGAAAGAACTACTGAGAGATTTCAGTCTGGGCTTTCACTGCCTTTCTACACCTTCCTTTCTTCATGTGTTCAATACCTTTTCCCTGTGTCATTTGTAAAGTAATTTGTTTTGTTTGCATATATAGATTTCTCTGGTTGCTATCAACATCCAGTGAAAAAAGTTCAGGTCAACACCACTTTTAGAAACGTGATTTTTTGAGAAAAATCAAGTGTTCAAAACTTATTTTCCCCGCTGTATTTGAACCTTGATTTTATAAATGTACATTCTTATAATTTGCTTTATCATTTCAAATGCAGGAACTACATTTTTTGTTAACTAAATTGGATTGGAGTTTTTTTTTTTAATCTGAAGAGCTTAGATCAGACAGCATAGAAACTATACCTGCTTTATTTTGATGCCACTGAAATGAAGACTTTCTCCTGTGACTGAGGAATACTAACAAGTTATGATTGATAAGCCTCAAAGCCCTCCATTTTCAAACCTATTGAGTTTGATTTGCATCGGCCAGCTTTCTATCACAGCTGTGACCCATGTGGAAATGAGGAGATCAGCGATTAGCCAAGCGTCCGCAGGATGTGTCCAGCAGGCGCCGTGGAGAGGACACTGCAGGCCAGCTTTTTGAGTTTGTTCAACGCATTGCCATTCATCAGCTCTCATTACAGGACCCAGCGGCTGGTGACCTGTCGATTCAGTGCCACACATACAGGACTCTTCATCCACCCCCATCTGTTCCAGTCCATTAGCTTGGGAGATGGGCCTGAGCCTGCCGTAAATGCTTTCCAGAACATTCTAATCCCACTCATCTCTGCGTCTCTCGCCGCATCGTACCAACTACACCATAGCGATCCACTCCATCAACAAGACAACAGCGACAACATCCCCCTAGCTTCTCAGGCCAAAATTCGGTTCACTTCATGAATGGGGTGTTTAAAAATATGTGACAGCAAGTTGAAAGCGAATTGATCGTGCATTGTTGTGGCTGCATTCATAATTATTCGTAATGAGAGTAATTATTTTGACACCGTAGCTAAGTAACTGCACTGAAAAAATTAATTAGTTAACCTTGAATAAGCATGCAAACAGATTGCCTCAGAAATTATATTAATTGGAAAAAAAGGCTGTTTATTTTCAACAGCTAATTCATTTTGAGTGCAGTAGGTTTTTTTAAGGAACGCTCCATTTTTTATTTTTGTAAAATTGGCTCATTTTACAAGTCAACTAGAGTTAAATAGTGGAGTTTTACCCATTTTGAATCCATTCAGTTGATCTCCAGGTCTGGCAGGAGCACTTTTAGCTTAGCTTAGTATAAATCATTGAATCAGATTAGACCGTTAGCATCTCGCTATACAGCCATAACGCACTGCTATGTGATATTGCATTTATAAAACAATTTGATGGCATAATCTTGTATATAAAAAAGAAAATCAAACGGAGTGTCTAAAAATCCTTTTGTATGAGAAACTACTTTCTTCCGCCATTCATTCACATATGCAACTGATGTCAGAACAGCAGAAACCATTGTTACTTCACAATCATCACTTTAGAGGTAACATTTGAATGATTCTTTTGCAAAATATCTAAAGTGATGACAAAACAGGTGATTTTGCTTACATTTTACCATGATAAGGCTGAACGGCATGAAATGTCATCAGTATACAGAGTGTTCCTCTGCTGCAATCAGGATATCACAATAATTAACCATCAAAAAGCCAAAGTAAAGCAAACACTACCAGATTACTGTGGTATAAATACAACACTACACCATACAAAAGAAAGCGATCAACTTAGAATGTCACTTACCTGTTTAATAATGATTTGATCAGCTGTAGTTTGAAAATACGCTGTGTTTTTCTCCTCTAGTGGCTTATTATACGACCTCTGTCGCTATCTTGTAGTGGAACTTCAACCAGGCTGATGGATGCAGACACACTGTATCTCCGAAATTATAAATATTTGAAATAAGCACTATCCTTATAAACAAACTGCATAGTTGCACTCTAAACAACTCAAAAGTACACTATGTTGTCCGACAGCTGCAATATTTGTCAAACTGTAGTGAGTTTATTGATCTGCTGTCACTGTATGTGGGCGGAGTAATAGAGGGGTGAGGAGGCTGTACAAATGTCATTGTAATGAATTTCACAGCCACCTGGCCGCCGGGAAGAAGGAGGCGGAGAACCGACAGGTTTTAAATAATTTTTAATGATAAAATAAAACAAGAGGAGACTGTCTTAAAATTGAAAGCAAAAGTAAAACAACATGTCCGGGCCCGGTCCTCTCTGACATCGTTCCTCCTCTTATAGTCCCGAGCTCCTTCCATGGTACTCGAGGCATCTGTGCACAGCGGAGAAACACCTGTGGCGGGCCTCGTTTCGTTCCCACGCCTCTCGGCCACGCCCCCTCGCCACAGTCGTTGTTGCAGAATATCGCATGACTATCAGCCAATCAGATTCGAGAACCAGACAGAACTGTTGCGTGTGTGTGTGTGTGAATTTTATTTTAACGATTTAATGTTTTTTTTTTGTATATATAATATTTTGTACATTTAATTTGACATCTCATTTTGACCCTGTCAATATATTGTACAAATGTATAATTGTTTAGTTTATATTAATTATTTAGCAGCGTCACAGTGGCGCAGTGGGTAGCACCATCCCCACACAGCAAGAAGGTCACTGGTTCGAGCCTCGGCTGGGTCAGTTGGCGTTTCAGTGTGGAATTTGCATGCTCTCTCTGTGTTTGCGTGGGTTTCCTTCGGGTGCTCCGGTTTCCCCCACAAGTCCAAAGATATGTGGGAAAGGTGAATTGGGTAAGCTAAATTGTCCATAGTGTATGGATGTTTGCCAGTGATGGGTTGCAGCTGGAAGGGCATCCACTGTGTAAAACATATGCTGGATAAGTTGGTGGTTCATTCTGCTGTGGCGACCCCAGATTATTAAAAGGCACTAAGCCAAAAAGAAAATTAATGATTGAATGAAGTATACAGTTTGCTATAGTAGTCTGAAGTATCACTGTTATGTTTTTAAGTATATTTTTGTCCTCGGTTACTTCTGCAAGGACTAAAACGCATTTTGTCGTCCTCTGAGGAGAATGCTGGATGATTAATCTCTGTTCGTGTAAGGCAAAACTCCTCAAATACATTCACACGCTTTTATCTATTAACCGAGAGCGCAGGTTTGGCATTTTCAATAGGCTGTGGTCGTTAATGACACCATTAAGACAGCAAATCTGCTCAACCCACTCTAATTTATTCATGAGCACACCAGGAACTCATCCTTTGAAATGTGCAATTGACCTTTCCACTGGCTTTCAGTACTAAAACAGCCGTCGCTCGACCACGGTCAGGCTTATTACATGTTTTAACACATTGGAGGGTGTTGTTTAGTAAGTCTCATTCATTATGCGACCGAACCGTTGCCAGCTGCATGCCTAAAGGAATATGTTTGAGACAGGATTGGAAAAGAAGGGAAACGCTTTGTATTACAGCCCGAGATTTACTGTACATATCAAGTAAACTGAATTTAGTGTACTTTTTAAGTATTCGTAGCGTACCTGCACATTTTATTGTAGTTTTGGAGTAACTAACTGGCAGCACTGTTGCCAGCAATTTACTCTTTACAGTAACTTACCTGTATTACTGTAGCAGGGCCCTGCTGTGATTTTATTTTACAGTAAAATAGTCTTACCGCATATTCTTTTTAAAGAGCCCCTATTATGGGTTTTTGAAAATGAGCTTGCATGCAGTGTGTAACAGCTCTAAGTGAAGTGAAATGTCCAGCTAAGGCTTAAATCTGAAAGTTCATCCATAAAAGAGTCGACTCATAGTTCCTCAAATGAATCGCTGTGCTTACGAGTCTTTAGCCGTTTCGGCATGACGTGAACACGAAACATAAGCCCTGCCCATTTGTGCACACGCAGCCCCGGGAGATTCGAAACCCCCAACCCCGCCCACAAACAACAGCGGCGAGCAAAGGTTGCCAGATTGGGCGGTTTTGAAATTGATTGTGCCGGTAAAAACCTTTTGGATATGGTTTGGACTGGAATCAGTCAGCTACATCTGGCAACACAGAGAAGAGCACTGTAGCAGACATGTGCTCAGCTGGTTATTGGAAGTGTGCAGATGAACCAGAGATGAGACTGTGAAGAGTCAGTGGTTCAGCATTATAGCCCAGCCTTGTGTTGTGTTCCCTCTGAGGAGTGCTTCTGAAATCTACACGCTTACAACAGAGGATTCGTCAACCGTTTGTTAAAGGAAGGATCAGAAAAGATGTATGCAGACGCGGACTGGCCTAAGGGAGAACTGGGACATTTCCCGATGGCCTGACGGTGAATCTGGCCTGCAATCCTAGTGAGTAAGTGAGATTAAAACGGTTGCCTCATTGTTTTATTTAGCTTGTAAATGATGCATTTATTTGTGTTTTGTAACTGGTAACCGCTTGTAGTGTATCTGCTTAACTTGTATTCTCATATCGCGTCTAAAAGCACGTTGTAAACACGACGCGTGCCGCTTTGTTTACGGATTAAAATGCGTTTGTGAGCTTCTGTTTCACTGCTGTTTGTTGCTATGGCTACATCAGCTCTCCTACACACGTGCGGCGGTCCTGTTTCATAATGGTTCAGCTTTTGCTGCTTTGCGCACTAATACTGAAGGTGTGTCGCTGTTTTTACTTCTGGTTAAGAATAGAGTGATATGCTTGGAGACCGGGGGGTTAGTTTCGGGGGTGAGGTGTCTGAAATATGGGCAACTCCCGGGAAAAACGAGTGTTGGCAGATATGCTCACGCACACACTATGACTACTTCAATATTGATAAGCCGTGGTGGGCATTCTCTCGCGCTGAATGATGTCGACCAATCGCAACAGACTGGGTCATCGGTCCAATTAGCGCAGTTTAGCATCGCGCTAAGGAGGGGTTTTGGAACAAATGAATCGCTGAACGATTCATATAGGAGTCGCTGGGATAATTAGGTAAAAATAAATGCAAATTATAAGACAATGAAAGTGTTTTTTGACCATGCATGCATATTAGCCTGCTGTTAAAGACCCCCAAAACCAAAATATGACCCTTTTTAATGTATAATATGAGCTCTTTAAAACGCTCTTTAGCACTTTTTCGTTTTACAATGACATTTTTTACAGTAATATTTTTACATTTTTACACTGGCAGTACAAAACCTTTATTTTTAGTACTTGCTGTTTAATTTAAAGGGGTGGTCCACTACGATATCATATTTGAAACTTTAGTTGATGTGTAATGTAGCTGTTTGAACATAAACAACATCTCTGAATGTAAGACGCTCAAAGTTCAATGCAAAGGGAGACATTGGCTTTTATAGAGTTAGCTTTGCAAAGTCTACAGTGAACAAATTTGGGGACTGCAAAAAAATACATCCGGGCTAGTGAGATCACAAACGTTCCCAGTTACACGCATTCACTGCGCACACACCTTGCGCAGCAAAGGAGCGTGGCCACAGACGCGTTAGTAGTGAAAGGAAAATGCCTCCAAATGCTGCAATCTCTTTGAATCTTGCTCTGTTTCATTATTTAACCTTCCAAAGGACGTGACGCAAAGAGAATTAAAAATTCATTTTTAATTATGTTTTAGAATATTATAAACAAGATATAGCTCTCTGTGCAAAGCATTTTCCAAAGGACAGCTTCCACAATTGGTCGCAGTTAAGTGCTGGATTCAGCCTATGATAAAAGAAGAAGCTGTGGATTGTGAGCCACAACCTGTAAGTTCTTCTTTGTGTTAAAATTGATATCATGCATAGTTTCTGGTGTTCATTGTAGGCTCTATGAAATATGGAAATATGATGTATAGTGTATAGTAAAGGGGACTCTATACTGCTCAGTGAGCGCCGTCTTTCGGACGAGACGTTAAACCAAGGTCCTCACTCTCTGTGATTGTTAAAAATCCCAGGATGTTCTTTGAAAAAGAGTAGGGGTTTAACCCCGGCATTCGAAGCCTCCTGACCCACTGGGGTTGACTGAACTGCCAGTGCTCCCTGAGCCGAAGCCCCCTGACCCACTGGGGTGGATGAACTGCCAGTGCATCCTGAACCAAACCCTCCTGACCCACTGGGGTGGAATGAACTGCCAGTGCATCCTGAACCAAAGCCTCCTGACCCACTGGGGTGGAATGAACTGCCAGTGCATCCTGAACCAAAGCCTCCTGACCCACTGGGGTTTAATGAACTGCCTGTGCCTGCTGAACCTAAGCCTCCAGACATGCCGCAGCTCCACGCTCCTGGTCCTCCTAAGCTCCACGCTCCAGGCCCTCCGCAGCTCCATGCTCCAGGTCCTCCAAAGCTCCACGCTCCAGGTACACTTCCGTTGCATGGTCCTGGCCCTCCATCCCTCCCCCTGTTCTGCCTCCGCTCCACCTCCCGCCTGAACTGTATTTGGAGTGGCTGGAATCCGCTCCTACCAGATCGCTGGTAAACACACACACACGCATTCACATGAACTACAAATCAGCCATGTTCTTGGACTACATATTCAGTCATGCAACACTCACACACACCTGCTCCAAGTCACCAGTGATTGCAAACACACATCTGAAGCTGCTCACAGACTGATCACCTGGACTATTTAAACAGCACAAACACACGCAGTGATTGCTGAGTATTGTTATCTGTATTGTGACTTACAACGCGTTTTCTTTGTTCCTGTCTTCCTGTGTTTTGATCCTCGATCTGCTATCTGTTTATCCTTGCTTGCCGCCAGCCTTTTGACCTTCCGCCTGTTTTATAGACCACGATTTTGATTACCTAAATACTTCTGTTTGCCGTCGATGACCACTGCTATACTGCTTTTAAATTAAATCTGCATTTGGATCCTCACACCGTTGTCATCGTCACTCACCGTTACAAAAACTGCAGCAAAGTCTAACAGTGTAGACTGTATATACCTCTGTGTATAAGAACCACTTTCATTTACAGCCAGCAGATGTTATTATTTTCTTTAAATGCAAGCAAAAAAACAGAGACCGTAACAACACAATGGAAAAATATATATGCAGTAATTACACCGAATCGGTTGTTTGCCTCCTTTATTTAAAATGATGGTTCCCCTGGTTGCCTTGGCTATTTTTCATTTTGCATAACAGCCAATTATCCTCTGTTTTGTTATAAAACCCAATTATACAGTACACAAACACAGTGAAACACCTATTGCATTCTGTTCTTTTTAAGTGCTGAATGCTGAAATATCAGCTCTTCAGCGTGATGGGGGTGTTGGGGAATTTGAGTCTGTGCAATACACTTTCGTAAGGCAAGTGGAATGCATGGTTGTCCAGCATGGCTTAGTCCCTTTATTAATCTGGGGTCGCCACAGCAGAATGAACCGCCAACTTATCCAGCATATGTTTTACACAGGGGATGCCCTTGCAGCTGCAACCCAGTACTGGGAAACACCCGTACACGCTCATTCACACACATATACTACGGCCAATTTAGTTTGTTCAATACACCTATAGTGCATGTCTTTGGACTGTGGGGGAAACCGGAGCACTCGGAGGAAACCCACGCCAACAAGGGCAGAGCATGAAAACTTCACACAGAAACGGCAACTGATCCAGCTGGGGCTCGAACCAGTGACCTTCTTCCTGTGAGGTGACAGTGCTAACCACCATGCCACCCCGACTTTGTTTCTACATTGTAAAACCTGAGAGCGAAAATAACTAAGTGTAATAATTAGTTTAACCTATATATATATTTTAAAGTTACTCTGACTTAATGTGAAAAGGTTATGGTAACTCATAAACTGATTGTATTCAGCAGAACTCAAACCGAATGAGTTATGAATTGATTAATTCTGTTTTTGTGTGTGTGTGTGTGTGTGTGTGTTAACTCTTAATGCTTACAGCAATAGCAAACCATTTGAGTAGCTATACGCCCGCTTTGAATGTTATCACTCGATTAAATGGGCGTTATCAGTGGTTATAAGCTGATATATATGGGCCAGTAGGGTCAGGGTAGGGGTAGACGTTAATAAAATGCAATTAATGGGAAATTTCATAAATAATATAAATAATTTTTTATTAACTTCCAGCCACAACCGGATGTGATCTATAGCTGAATAACCATGTGGATGGATGATAACAGTAGGCTTAGAAGGCCCCTACTGGCCCATATCTATCAGCTGATAACCACTAATAATGCCCGTTCAATCGAGTGATAACATTTTAATCGACTAAGCTATAAAGTTGTTTGGAACTTAAAATGTTTAACATTTGAACTTAAAATGTTTAAGTTACTAATACTCTAAATGTTTGACGATATCAACACAAACAATATATGTGTATTATTAATAAATAATGCATATGACTTAATATACTATATATTTTGCATATTAGTCAACAGTACTCAAAGTATTTGGTTTTAAAACTAAAATGGTGTGGCAGCTTGGTGGCTCAGTGGTTAGCACTGTCGCCTCACAGGAAGAAGGTTGCTGGTTCGAGCCCCAGCTGGATCAATTGCCATTTCTGTGAGGAGTTTGCATGTTCTTCCAGCGTTGGCGTGGGTTTCCTCCGGGTACTCCGGTTTCCCAGTCCAAAGACATGCGCTATACTGTAGGTGAATTGAATAAACTAAATTGGCCGTAGTGTATGTGAATGCGAGAGTGTGTGGATGTTTCCCAGTGATGGGTTGCAGCTGGAAGGGCATCTGCGGCGTAAAACACATGCTGGTTAAGTTGGTGGTTCATTCTGCTGTGGCGACCCCCTGATAAATCCGAAGGACTAAGCCAAAGGAATGAATGAACTCAAACGGTTTGCCACAATTGATTTCCTCAAACAGTTTGAGTTAACTTGACTTGGGCTTTACAGTTTTGTAGTTGCAGTGTAAATATAAGTTTGTGGGCTTTTTTTATTTTAAAGTGGTGTGCCCTCGTTCCCTTTCCATTGGTTGACTATAATACAGTATATGTTGACTGAAATTAGGGGATTTGCTTAGGAGATCAATCACTGTGAGTGGTATAAAAAAAAAGAAATGTTTCCCAGTACTGGGTTGCAGCTGGAAGGGCGTAAAAAAATCATTGAATCAGTCATCTGCACATCAATAACTGTCTGGTTTAGCTTAGCTACCAAAACTGACCTTCGAAGACTACGTCCAATAGTTCGGACTGCTGAGCGAATCATTGATACAACCCTCCCTACTCTCCAAGAACTGTACTTATCCAGAGCGAGCAGAAGGGCTGCCAAAATCACTCTGGACCCCTCATACCTAGCACACTGCCTCTTTGAACTTTTACCTTCAGGTCAACGTTACAGAGCACTACGCACTAGAACAGCCCGACACAGAAACAGTTTCTTCCCTCAGGCAATCCATCTCATGAACACTTGATGATAATAATCGTGGAACCAACACCACTACTGCTGTACACTCTTACACACACATACACTTATTTAACAACACACTTTACATGCCAATTTGCACATAACAGCTGCACATATAATGTTGTAAATAGTAATATGCCTGTACATACACTTGTCAATTTGTATACTTGCATTTAACACTTCTATTTATAAAATATATTTATTATCTGTTTTTTGTCCTGTCTCTGTAATTCTGTTGCACTGTAGAAGCTCTGTCACATAAACAAATTCCTCGTATGTGTGAACATACCTGACAATAAAGCTCTGTCTGATTCTGATTCTGAAAACATATGCTGGACAAGTTGGCGGTTCATTCCACTGTGGGGACCACTGAAAGAAAATGAATTAATTAATTAATGAAATGCCAATGTAACTCCAGTTAGGAGTATATTAGGACACCTGCAATTGCACATAAGGCTTATCACTTTAGAGCAGCACGTTCCTGTGAGAAGTTCCTGTGAGAAGTGGAGAAAGAGCTAATAATTACAAAAATAGTACACTTTACTTACTAATTTTGTAGGCTGTAATCTTAAGCATGTGCATGTTATCTTGCTGCAGATTTCTAGATGAACTTTTTAAACAATGCACAGATGAAGAAAGCTGCATGTGCCCTAATGACTGTGTTTGTGAGCAGAATGCTTCCCCTTCTCTCTTCCTGTTTAATCAAGGAGCCAAGCGAGGTGTGCGGCGCTTCCCATTTTAATCTGCCTTCTACCCCTGATAACTCATTCTGACTCCCTGCGGACCTTGTGTAGTTTCGGTTTGAGCACCGAGATTGAACACATGGCCTCAGCTGGATAAATGTGTTGTTGGCTTCTATTAAAATAGGGTATTGATCATTTAGAGGCAGCTCTCCTATTTCTTTCTCCTTTATCTGCACACAGTTTTAAATCACTCTTTCAGAAGTAATTAAAAAGTATGGAAGAATGTGGTACGTTCTTTTAAAGCACAATAGCTTCGGGTTCGAATAGGTTGTGTGTAATTCTTTCTTTTAAGTAAAACAGAAGCTTTAATAGAATGAATGACGTGTTTCACCAATCATTATCACAAACTCAGGTCTCTACCAACCCAGAGTCATATATCTAACACAAGTGATATGCACTCACCGGCCACTTTATTAGGTATACCCGTCCCACTGCTTGTCAGCGCAAATTTCTAATCGGACAAGCACACGACAGCAACTCGGTGCATGTAGACTGGGCTGTTTTTCAATATGCGTTCTTCAGCATCTCGTGTTCTCGTGTAACATCAACTGCCAAAGTTCAGTTCCAAAACTCACGACCGCAAGAACGGAGGACGCGGGAAACGGAGCAAAGGATGTGTTCTTGGTATCGAGGACGCACCGATGCAGACTTGAGCACCGAGCTCGCTCTAGAAGTCCCCGAAGTCATTGCGGCTGGAGGTGGGAAGTGCAGCATTTCATATAGATTTATTATTAAAGTTCAGAGATATAACTTATTTACTAGTCACTTATTTACTGTGACAGTAAACATTAGCATCTTAATAAAGGCATAAACACATTAAGGGTGTTAATTTGCTGAAATTCATATTAAAATCTGTGTTATTTGTGTTGTGCTAAGTATATTTGTAAAGTATTTGTGCGTAGTATATATTGTGAAAAGGGGGAAAACAATAAATCGCTGTATGAATGTTGTAATGGTTAAATAGTTTTCGGTTAAAGGTGCGTGTGGGTCATGTGACCATCAGGAAGAACGCAGCATCTCATTTCTCACAGGACGCGTTCTGTGTTCTCGTGATCTCCTGAGTTCGTTCTTCCGAGGTGACCTGGCAAGACCATGAGAATGCAAGTCCGTTCCCTGAATTCTTGGAATTGAGAAACAGCCGTGATCAAGACGATCTGCTGGAGTTCAAACTGAGCATCAGAATGGGGAAGAAAGGTGATGTTGGAGCCATTTCGTTCTTTATTATTATCATATTTGAATTAAATAGGTTGATTGGACGATATGATTATTATTAAGTTATATTTGATAATTATTGTATTCAGGTTTGAGTGTTTGCTTTATTGTTTTTGATTTTGTGAATGAAGACTTTTTTTCTGTCGAATTGAAGTTTCACAAACAAATTTCGAGAGGAGCACGTGATATGATTGACCGCAGCTGGTCTCTCATTTACAATCTCTAGTCAGCCAATCAGATTAAATCAATCCCACTATAAGTATACCAGCAAATAACACTCCCTTATCTTCGTTTTCTGAAGAAACCCCCCATCCACCCCTTCTCCCCCTTTTATCTTTAACACGTAGAGCCCTCGAGAAATACCTGATCTCGTACTCCCCTTTACATGCTCATTCTACCAGGAGAGCCCTGGGCTCAACTATCTCCGAGCTCAGGGTTCTCTCCCGGGACAGCATGCCAAACCTGCTAAAAATTGTCAAACAATATCTAAGTGTGAACTCTTAAAATCAGGATTTAAGGCAGCCAGGTGGTAGGTGGAGTAGGAAGGGAAGAGGAAACCATTTTCAGACCGTGAGTTTGTTTGTGGTGACGTGTGCTACAGAGGAGGAATGGAGATGTTTCACTGATTAGACTGCACAAAAAATAAATGATGAGAAAATGTTTCACGACGGACTCACGCGTCATTGTTTACCCTTAGTGCGATAGCTGCGTAGAAATGCCGCGACAGGTGATTTAAGTGACTTTGAGGGTGAAATGGTTGTTGATGCCTTGTTGACACTAAAGGTCAGAGGAGAATGGCCAAACTGGTACGAGCTGATAGAATAGCAACAGCAACTCAAATCACCACTTGTTACAACTGAGGTCTGCAGAAGAGCATCTCTGAATGCACAACACGTCCAACCTTGAGGCAGATGGGCTACAGCAGCAGAAGACCACACTGGGTGCCACTCCTGTCAACTAAGAACAGAAAACCGAGGCTACAATTCGCACAGGCTCACCAAAATTGGACAATAGATGATTGGAAAAACGTTGCCTGGTCTGAGAAGTCTCGATTTCTGCTGCGACATTTGGATGGTAGCATCAGAATTTGGCATCAACAACATGAAAGCATGGATCCATTTTGCCTTGAATCAATTGTTCAGGCTGATGGTGTAATGGTGTTGGGGATATTTTCTTGGCAAACTTTGGGTCCATTAGTACCAATTAAGCATCATGTCAACGCCACAGCCTGCATGAGTATTGATGCTGATCATTTCCATCCCTTTGTGACCACAGTGTACCCATCTCCAGCAGGAAAACACACCATGTCATAAAGCGCAAATCATCTCAAGACTGGTTTCTTGAACATGACAATGAGTTCACTGTACTCAAATGGCCTCCACAGTCATCAGATCTCAATCCAATAGAGCACATTTGCGATGGGGTGGAACGGTAGATTCACATCATGGATGCGCAGCCAACAAATCTGCAGCAACTGCGTGATGCTATCATGTCAATATGGACCAAAATCTCTGAGAAATATTTCCAGTACCTTGTTGAATCTATGCCACGAAGGATTAAGGCAGTTCTGTAGGCAAAAGGGGGTCTAAACCTGTACCAGTAAGGTGTACCTAATAAAGTGGCCTTTGAGTGTATAAATGCTGCAATAGCGAAAAACTCTCCTCATGTTTTAATAGTAACTTCAATACTATACAGATGAATTCAAAACAGTTAGCTGTCATGTGAATTTTTTTTCCAAATAATTCCAAAATGATGTTTAACAGAGCAGGGAAATTTTTCAGTATATTATTGACCCTATTTATTTTCTAAATGTACTCTCCTGGTATTTCTCCAAAGTGAAAAGGGATTTGTCATTTGTAATTAAAGTGTGCTGACCGGCTCTAAATTTATTTCTGTTTTGTATGTCATTAGCTCTACATGGGTGTAGCTGTCCGCCATGTTTCATTCACTCCTCTCTCGCAAACCTGACCTGACTGCCACACGGAGGTGTGTACTTGGCTGTTTTTCAATTCAATTCAGCCCAGACACCATGCAGAGGTATAACTATCAGACGTTGCAGTTGTTGGGAGTGGGTTTCTTACATTTTGGAAGCATTCAGAGGTGAAGAAATGAAATGTAATGCGCCGATGTTCTGTCCAAGTTACTGTAATATGAAATTAAAATTGACACTTTTATTTGTTCATGACTCACTGATGCGTAATATTCCTAATTGAAATGAAATGTAATCTTTGTAATCTTTTACAAGAATAATAACTTGTGCTGCCTCTGAAATGATCACAGTTTTTGCTCTTTTACGTTCCAAAACCAACTTTTCATGATCCAAACTAGCTGTCCGTGGGCCAGTGTTGGCCCATAGCAACCTTTTGGCCTATTTCCGGTACGGTACAGTACTGTTTGGTTCGGTTTTGTACGCTTTTATGGCTGTTTCCACTGTCAAAAGGTACCTAAAAATGAACCGTCCGTACCACTTTTTGGGTACCCTTTGCAAAGGGTACCAAGAGCGACAAAAAAGGTACCAATAGGCGGAGCTAGATGAGCAGCTGAACGCTATTGGTTTACAGAGATATGTCACCAGTGTACACAAGCAGGAAAATGAAAACAAGGGAAACATAAAATACAGATTTTTTTTTTATAGTGTATATATAATCACAGCACATTGTAGTTAATGAAGTGTCTTATCTAAGACCAACATGGCTTCTTTTATGGGATATGTTTTTACATTATAAGATCATATTTTTACAACTGTAGATGTAAGCTTTACACTGTTACATGTAAATTAACAATGTATATAGTTTATTTATTATGACATATGAAATGAATATTTTGACAAAGATCATTGGAAACATTTTTATTAAAAAAAAGGTGTTTCTATGAATTAATATATTAAAAAAACATCAAAAAGGTCTAATAGTTAGTATACCAAAATAAATGATTGCATGTCATAATTTATTTTTAATGCTCTGCTTTTTAGTGAGGGGGTTAATAATAAATGAAAAAAAATGTAAAGCTGCTTTTATTTAAGCTGAAATAAAAGAAAATAAGACTTTCTCCAGAAGAAAAAAATATTATAGTAAATACTGTGAAAAAATTCTTGCTCTGTTATACATCTTTGTGAAACATTTAAAAAAGAAAAAAAAAATTCTGACTTTAACTATATATATAATTCTTTGAATGTCTTATTGTGACTTATGTAATAACATATCCCGGACGAGCCCCCAAAAAGTTGCAGCTTTGAGAAAGGTTTTACAATCTGTACAGCAAAAATGATACAAAGATAAAAAAAAAAAAAAACACCAAAAAGGTCTAATAATTAGTATACCAAGTTAATTATTCCATGTCATCATTTATTTTTAATGCTCTGCTTTTTAGTAAGGGGGCCAATAATATTGACCTTAAAATTGTTTTTAAAAAACAAATTAAAACTGCTTTTGTTTAAGCCGAAATTAAACAAGTAAGACTTTCTCCAAATGAAAAAAATATTAAGTAAATACTGCGAAAAAATTTTCTGCTCTGTTAAACATACTTTGGGAAATATTTGAAAAAGAAAAAAAAATCTGGCTTCAACTGTTTATATAATTCTTTGAGTGTCTTATTATGACTAATATCATAACGTATCCCGGATGAGCGCTCAAAAATAGCAGCTTTGAGAATGTTTTTGCAATATGTACAGCAAAAATGATTTATGACAGAGCAAAATAATAAGACACCAAAAAGCTCTAATAATTAGTGGTCCAATATAAATGATTCCATGTCAGAGTTTATATTTAATGCTCTGCTTTTTAAGTGAGGGGGTTAATAATATTGACCTTAAAATTGTTTAAAAAAAATTGAAAACAGCTTTTATTTAAGCTGAAATAAAACAAATAAGACTTTCTCCAGAAGAAAAAAAAAAGTATAGTAAAAAATGTAAAAAAAAAAATGTCTTGCTCTGTTAAACATTAGTAAGGAAATATTTGAAAAAGAAAAAAATTGTTTATATAATTCTTTGAAAGTCTTATTATGACTAATCATACAGTGTCCCGGACGAGCCCCCAAAAATAGCAGCTTTGAGAATGTTTTTTGCAATCTGTACAGCAAAAATGATAGAAAGACCAAAAAATAAAACGCCAAAAAGTTCTAATAATTAGTATTCCAAAATAAATTATTCCTGTAATCGTTTTTTATTTTTAATGCTCTGCTTTTACCCATTCAGTAAAATGCCGCCCTATCGGACAGTATAATCAAGCAACAAATTTTATATAATAAATTACACTGAATTTCATTTGTGTTTGAAGAGAGCAAAAGGCATTAGCATGTGCTAATGAGCGCTTGATGAGCCAAACAAGGAGGAATTCAGGCCAAATCATTTGTGTTTGGCATTCAGCTTGAAAAACCGATTCTACAACCAGCACTAGCCGTCAGTTTGGCCATCAGAGTTACTCGAGAGAGCAGAAGAGGCAGACACAGAGGTCTTTATAAAATAATAAGTGCTATATCAGTACAGTACATGCCGCAAAAATAATATCAGTATCTCCTCTTCAAGGTTGTAGTGCAGCTTTGAAGGAGTCCAAATCACTCACTCACTCACTCAGACTGCAACATCAGCTCGTCTATAGGACGACTTCTGAAGGATCAGATGAGAGACAGTCCTTCAGGCTTTGAATGAAGAGAGAGAGAGAGAAAGAGAAACAGCAATCTGCCCCACCGCTGCTATCAAATGACCTTCACTGTGCAAACATATCCATCTGTTGTGTCTGCAAAGACGGCCAAATACTGCCTTATAATTAAGTAAAAAAATGAAGCAGACATCAAACGCTTAACGATCCATCTCCATTAATGTCTGAGAGCAGGCGTTTACAGGGTTTTACTAGCAAAAGCTCTTGAAGGACAGGCGAACAGCCGTTCTTCCTTGAGCATTAATAATGTATCGACTGTTTTCGAAAATATGACAGAGTTCTGGGTGGTATATTTGTCATTCTTACCACCTCAAATCATGAATAGTGATTATTTGGCATTTAAGTTGACAGTCATAAGAGACTGTTTTTGAATAAAATGCCAAATAAAAGTTACGTGCTCATATTGTTTTGTGTCTTCTTTTTGTGCTCATATTGTCTTTTGTGGCATTTTTTTAGAACTTTCCGTAAAACTACTAGGCCTATTCAAAATATTAGGTCCCTGTTGTTGCCACTGTCACTGTATATGTGTGTATGTCAATATATATATCTACATACATACAC
The DNA here is from genome assembly GCA_903798035.1 of Danio albolineatus. Taxonomy (NCBI): domain Eukaryota; kingdom Metazoa; phylum Chordata; class Actinopteri; order Cypriniformes; family Danionidae; genus Danio; species Danio albolineatus. The sequence continues at coordinate 6,376,024 of CAIGQQ010033255.1, forward strand.
ACACGCACACGCACACACACACACACACACACACACACACACACATACACACATATACATATATATATATATAATTATTCTTTTTTTTTTTTATATATATATTACCCAAATGATGTTTAACAGTGTAAGGAATTTTTCACAGTATGTCTGATAATATTTTTTTCTAAATTTCTCTATTTCGGGTAGAATAAAAGCCGTTTTTAATTTTTTTAATGACCATTTTAAGGTCAAACTTATTAGCCCCTTTAACCTAATTTTTTTCCTCCAGATCAAACCATCATTATACAATAACTTGCCTATTTACCCTAAACTGCCTAGTTAACCTAATTAACCTAGTTAAGCCTTTAAACGTCACTTTAAGCTGTATAGAAGTGTGTTGTAAAAATAAAAATGGGCGAAAAGAGAAGAGAACCCAGACCAGGAGACTCGAAACAAGCAGAATTCTTTTATTGAGACGTGTTGGTTAATCTGCAGTCATAAAGCGTCTTCAAGAAGTCCATGCGTCTACAGAGCCTACTGGAGGTCTTTAGTCTGCGAGTTTTATCACAAGTCTGATTTGAGACAAAGTTGTCCTGTCTATATGTGTTCTTAGGAGGAGGGGAGATGGCTAAACAAAGCATGCAAATTAAGTATTGGAGTCAGCATGATA